>CM076570.1:775629333-775910686 GCA_034641835.2 Pinus albicaulis
TTAGTTGGGGTGACTTGTAGGTGTCCGCAAATTGATTTCTTATTCATATTTGCAATGAAAAATGCCGACCATAGCTACATTATTTTCAACAAGTTTCACATGGTACTTGACACTCCAAGGTACCCCTAGATGCTGAACACTATGCCAAGAAGGCTTGGTGTTGGACTTTCAAACAATGTGCCCAAATGGACCCATAACACCCCCAAGTCAGCCTAAATATTGTTTGATGGGCGTTGCTTGTTCCAAAGCCCGAATGATGATGGTTATCCTTAAGATGATAGGGGAGGGCTTCCACATCACTCTTTGACCCCAACACTTGACTATATTGGTGCCACATCACCCCTCTAGCCCTTTAGAGACTGATGTAGGGCCCCTTGGTGATGATGTCTTGGTATGGAGGCACTTTGGAGGAGTACCCATAGACATGGAGCTACTTTTTGGAGAATGGAACACTCATTAGCCTATTTTTCACTTGTGGCATTTGGAGGTCCTTCTCATGATGACGTCATAGTGGAGGCAGATTTTTCTCCCACATGTATAGGCTCTTTTGGCATTATTTGTTATGTTTTTGAGTTATTGAGGTTGGCTTGTAACCTCACACTTGTGAAATACTCAAAGTAAACTTGTAATTACGGTTTTTTCTTCTACTTTTGTAAAAATAAGTGTGGTAAGCCTCATATAAATAGAGACTCCCCTTATTTCATTTCATCAAAACACATTTTACCACTCTTCCCTTCCAAAGAGTGTACATTAGTCCTTTTTTGCTACTTGGGCAAAATGTGATCTTTTTAGTGGTGTGAATTCTCAAGGAAATGGTCTTTTGTATTGATATGGTCTTTTGTATTGAGATGGAGTAGGTAGGGATGAATGGTCATTATCTGATGTTCCCATTCTGTAAACAAGATTTCTTTATGTCTTTCTTCTATCCTAGGAAGATTAACTTCTCTTCCTTTTTCTGTATCTTGCCAAGTAAGAAATTCAGAAATCTTTTCATCAGCATCATCAATTTCTTGTCTGAGAGTAATAATGTTCTGGATCAAGGATGAGGTAATATCACAAAATGGTTATGCCTGAGATAGTTTTGCACAAAATTCATTCAATTGTTGAGACAGCAGTTTATTAGCTTCAAGAGCTTCCGATTTGAATTCACTTAATTTAGAGAAATATTTGAACCTATATAAAGTTGTTTGAAATTCCTTTTCTTGTACAATCTTCGCATTCTTCTCATTTTGTAACAAACCTTGTAACTTGGAAATTTCTTCATTCAATTGTTGTTGTTTGCCTAAGACCTGCTCATCAACCTTCTTCTTTTCTTTGGCAAGCTGTTCTTCTAACTCTTTGGACCTGAGTTCTTGATCTTGTAGTTGTTGTTGCAATTGAGTAATCTTTTGCTGACTTTCCTTAGTTTGCTCTTCAAGTGAAGCTATATGGAGATCTTTCTGAGTCATCATCTGAGAAACTTCTACAGCTTTATCTACTGTTGCAGCACTATATGCTCCTGCATATTGGGACAATTTAGTGAGATCCTCAGATGGATTCACTTCAGTATTCTTGTAAACAATATTCATAAATTCTTCCCGTGGAGTAGAAAACATGTCCTGATCCATATTCCTTATTTTTCTCTGTCTTCTAACAACAACCTTATGTTTAGGGCTGTAAAATACATCTAAAGGAGGGATCTCCTCAATCTTCAATACAATCTGCCCTGTAGGATGTTCAGGAATGATTTCGACATCCTGCTCTACTTGCTCTTTATCTTTATCCTGCATTCCCAATTGCTGAGCGAATTGATCATATTGTTTCAATAATTGAGAGGAAACATTAAGATCAGCAGAGTCTATAATTTTCTCAGTAGTTTCTTTTCCTCCCGATTGCGTGTCTGCTTTCTCTGTATTTGCTCCCTGCTCAATGGTTTTGCTATTCGATCCTCCTTTTTGATTATGCACATTAGTATCAGTACTTGTGCATTTTTCTATTGTTTGAGCAGTGGACTGCTGATCAGTATTTTGATTGGATTTACCATTAGTATTCCCTTTTTGAGCATCAGGTTTGCCATCAGTGCTCACCTTTTCAGTATGTACAGTTGGCTGGTTAATAGCCGATTGTGTAATGATTTTACTGGCAGATGTTTCTCCTGGCGTTTTTCCAGATGTACCCTCTGTCTCTGACCCTTGTATTGGAATTCTCAGTTGGTCTAGAGGAACTCTCAACAATCTTTGACTTCTGAATAACAAAAATTTATTCATTTCTTCCTTCTGGAATTTAGACTTGGCTAAATCATAAATTTGAGGAAAATCATTCAACAAAGCAAACAAATCATCAAACTCATCTGGTTCATGCTCAAATCGAGCAATTGAAACTGAAGCAGTAACATTAAAGGCTATCTGTCGCGGATCATATTGTCTCCCTGGAATGGTTGCAAATTTACAACCCTTTATTTTGGTGACTTCCTTTTCAGCATGTTTGAAGTCATTTAAAGTAAACTGACCACAATTGAATGGGAATTGAGGCCACATTCTCTTCTTACTATTGTTTAAAGATCTGGATATTCCTTCAACTGTTAATTGATAGGAAATTTCCTGGGCGAGAAGTTTGTCTGGAACAATAAGAGGAAGAACATGGGGTTCCACAATACTCCCAAAAATCCTGATGTATGTGAATTTCTCCTCTCCAAACCAATCTCCTATTGAGGATAAGTCAGCTTTAGCTTTGTCGGAGAATCTAGGAGGGAAGCGATTGAAAATGGTTTGAAAGACGGGGATAAGGAAACCATGGCATATTCTATATACATTATCTTGGAAATGAACTTTCCAAAGAAGTTTATGATATATATGAATTGGGGTAGGGTCTTTGGGAGTCCATTTCCATCCTAACAAGGGAAACTCGGAATTAAAACAAAGAGCATCTAGAATATAGGCACAAAAGAAAAAAGGAGTGGAATTTCCAGCGGTTTTATCTTGTCTTTACTCGAGTATTCTATTAGCCATTCTATCAGAGAGAATAACAGCCCAGTCCATAATGTCAGAATTGACAGTAGCTAAGATTAATGGGACCATTTGTATAGAAAACCTAGCGGAATTGTCATTACCAAATAATCTACACATCATGGCAGCAGCATAACAATATGGAGGTAAGAGGGAATCTACATAATACATACCGGATGCTTCATTTCTGTGCTTCTCAGGATTTTTCCTCCAATATTTGATAGGATCAGATTGAAATTTATTATTATCAGCAAAATCTTTGATAAATTCTTTGTTATAAACCTTCTGCGGATCAGGAAGATGATACATTGCCTTAATGTCTTCTGCTTTAAACGACCCAAAAGACACTCCAGAAGCTGAAACAAATGTTTTGTCCTTTATTTTCACACTATCGATGACCCATCGAATTACATCATAATAAGGCATGATGCTTTCTTTGGCTGCAATTCGATGCAAAAATGAATTTGCAAGTGATTTTTCAGTAATCTCAGAATCGGAATCTGAGCTATCGTCATCTGGAACTAATGCCTTTTCTACTGTGACTTTGGGGTTTTCTTTCTCGAATAGATTATAAACTCCTTCCCACGTCATTCTTCCGAGCCCCTGGCATGATGTATCTGTAACTAATCTCAGTTTTGTTGGCTTCTCTTTTGAGACTGTAGGAGTCTCAACAAACTTAACAGGAACAGTAGTCTTGTCTCTCCTCGCTCTCTTCGACATTTCTGTGTTTGATACTATTTCCCTTTGTCTGTGAACGAAAGGGTTCAACGCTCCTTGATTCTGCAAGACAATAAACTTTTAGTTGTGACAAACAAGCAACTTGAAAGGAACGATTATGAACGCATGATGCATTATTTATTGGTCTCGTATAGCACATAAATGTTCTCTTTGGGTCACACTCATGTATTTAAAACCGAATCATAAACCAATATTCATTTGATTTGCTATTGAATACCAACGTACAATTGGAGATTTGACGCTTTGTGAAATATTGTAATATTTACCTTTCTTTAATTCTTCGAACGTAATAAATATCATGTATCAATCGCATCGAAAGTTTTCAAATGGTGCATAAATATCATAATACAGATTTCTTCCATTGGCCGATTGCGATTGTAACCTTTTCCGATTTCCGATTAGATGGTTTTAGATCGCAATCAGAGAGTTTCAATCGAAAAGAATTGTTAATAGCTTTCTCCGATTTCCGATGGTGGGGTCCACCATATAAAAGTTTTTGTCATTTAAACAAACAAATGTTTGTTTTCTTTTGAAAAGAGTTTATTATAATAACACGCGTCGCATCGGAGAATTTGAAATTGACCGCAAAGAGCTTATTAAAGAGTATCCCGATCATGCGATTGCGACTGGTCCCATCGCATCGGAAGTATGTGAATGGATAACTTAAACTCTTTGCGATTGAAGTTTTGCGATCGAACTAATCGCATCGGAGGATTTGGGTTTCTATGTCAAATTTCCTCTAAGGGTTTTCTCCGATCTCCGATTGCGATTATTATTCATTGGACTTTTATACTTGACTTTTTTTTTATGATAAGGTCTTTTATATTTGATCGGGTCGGAAGTTTTGAATGTTGTATTTGGTTTGTATATAAACAAAGATGAGCTTTTTCAAAACAATGAATCTTTATTTCTAATTCTTTTATTTCTATAAAAAGAAAAAAGGGACCCTATTTCTAAATGAATTTTATTCTAAAATTAAGAAAAAGGGAGGGTTGTTGTATAGTACAACAATTGGCGATTCATTGAAAGAACCAGTTATCTCTGAAAAAATAAAATGAATACTATATTTTTAGTAAGTAAAGATTTTTAAAGATAATGAAAACTATCCTAGGATAATCAAAAATAAAATCTAACTTATGAAAAAGAATAAAAATTATTTACAATTTCTTTCTAGTTTCTTGAGAATAAAAACATTTTTGGTTTATCTCAAGCTTTGATTGGTATTAATAATTAAGTAAGTGGATTTCTCCAAGTTTCGTTTTATAATATACTCTATTGTCATAGGTATTGCCTCTGCTGCCTGCAAACATTCATAGTTTCGCCAGGGTTACCTTTTAACCATTAACTATTCATTGTCCCATCGAACTAAGATTATGACTTTTTAAAAGATAAATTCATAAGACATATTATCTCATTTTTTTGTCTTTTATTTATTTTCTTATTTTTAAGAGCCATTGTTCTGATTTGGTAGCCAGTTAATAACAATGCCATTCACTAGTTGTAATTAAACTGAACAAGTTGGCTCGTGATGAGACCCCTTGTCTTATATTTATAAGTCATTACCCTGTTTTGATGTGCAGTATTGGTAATGTCAGTTTCATTACTTCTTATGAATATGGTAAGTCGGCTCATGATGAGACCTCTTATCTCTTAAAAATTTTACATAATTTCTTAGAATTATATTCTAAAAAATCACAACCTAAATGGATGGGGTGAAATAGTTTTATCCTTAAGAATCAATGGATGACAATTTTCAGAGTTTTTTGAGTACCAAGACTTGAATAATCTTTACTTTTATAGATAACCTTTCTCTGCTTAATAAAATTATAATGATTTACATTTCTCTCAAGTTTTCAAAAGATCATGCAAATAATTGGAATAATCTTTCAAAGTTTAACATCTTATTTAAAACTATCAAAAGACTATGATCATTTCTTTAAAAATTCTTATTTACACAAAATAAATATTTATAATATTCTTCCTAAGAATTTTTCTAACAAGTAAACAGTCAATTAGAGACTCATTAACAACCTTTATTTGCAAAAACAATTAAAAACTTTGCAGAAAGGAATATGTACAGTTTAAGAAGGGGTTACCTCCTTATGAAAAGAATTTCTTCAAGATAAGCCCATTTACAGGAAGAGATTCTCTCTTACCCGTTAGATCTTGGAGTATGAATGTATTTGAGCCTATCTTTTCAACGATCTGAAATGGTCCAAGCCACATTTTCTGAAACTTGGTATGCTTACCTTTTTCTTCATGTGCTTTATCCCATTTCAGAACAAGATCACCAATTGAAAAAAAAATTGAGCCGGTAGAACTTGCATCAAAAGAAGATTTTACAAGTTGTTGATGTTTTTCATGAACAATTTTAGCTTTATCTCTATCTTCTTCTAGTTTAAGGATTTGATCATATCTCAATTGAATGGATGAAGAAGGATTTTCTTCAATAAATTGCACTAGGGCTAATGATGGAAGAGTTAAATTTGATGGTATCATAGCTTCTTTTCCATAAACTAAATTAAAAGGTGAAGTTCCTATTGAAGCTTTTTCAATGATACGATCAGCCCATAATGCAAAGATTAAAGACTTGTGCCAATTCTTTTGATTTTGATCAATATTCCTTTTAATGATTTTGATGAGATTTTTGTTAGTGGATTCAGCCAAACCATTACCTTGTGGGTAATAATTTGCTGAATATTTCAGTTTAAAACCTCTTTTGACCGTAAATTCTATTAAACTATTTCCGGAAAAATAAGATGCATTATCAAAGACAAGAGCTTGAGGTACACCAAACCTGGTTATGATGAATTGATCTATGAAATCAATAATTGCATCAGAATTGGCTACCTTCAAAGGGATTGCCTCTACCCATTTTGTAAAGTAATCAGTTGCAGTAAGAATGTACTTGTGCTGTTTGGAAGAATGAGGTACTATCTCACCAATAATATCAAGCCCCCATTTTTCAAATGGTTGCTCAATACTCACTGGTTGCAAAGGAAAAGCTGGTTTCCTTTGTCTTCCACTTGCAGTTTGGCAAATTCTGCACTTCCTTACATAGTCATGTGTATCTTTAAAAAGGGTAGGCCAGTAATAGCCAGCACGAATTATTTTGTGAGTTGTGGTATCACCTCCAAAATGACCCCCTGCTGGTCCATCATGCAACTCCTGCAAAACCTTTTCAGCTTCAGTCTTTTCAAGACATCTTAATAAAATTGAATCATAATTTTTCCTAAATAACACATTATCAATGATCTCATATTTAACAGCCTTTAACCTTAAAGCACGTTTTCTCTTATAGCTGAAATCAGAAGGAGCACACCCATTTTTCAAGTAATAGATGAGATCAGCATACTGAGATTCAGAATCTGTAACACTTATCTGACTTACTTGAATATCTTGATTTGAATCTTCATTTTCTGGTATGTTATGAGCTCCTGCTAATAGTCTGCAAAAACCTTGTCCTCTAACAATCTTAGCTGGTTTAATGTCAACATCATATTCTTGCAAAGCTGTTACCCAGTTAGCTCGTTTTTCTCCTACTTCTCTCTGAATTAATAATTGCCTCACTGCAGAGAATGGGACAATGATTTTTGTATGAGTTTTTAAGAGAAAAGGTCTGAAATGCTTGATTGATTTGAACACAGAAAAGGCTTGTTTTTCAACATCGGAATAATTCAGTTCAGCTCCTTGCAGATTTGAACTAAAGAAAGAAATTGGTGCTTCAATTTTCTGATCATTGAGTTGTGTTAAAACAGCTGCATAGGATGTCTCTGTGGCTAAGGTATACAAAATAAAATCTTTAGAAAAATCCGGGGTACTCAATGCTGGTGCATTAATGATCGTTTGTTTGATTGCCTCAAAGGCTTCTTTCTCTTTATGCCCCCATTTGAATACTGAATTCTTCTTGATCATATTTTGCATAGGTAAAACAATTAAAGAAAAATTAGGAATGAATCTTTTAACAAAATTGATCTGTCCAAGAAATGATTGCATGGATTTTTTTGTTATGAGGTAAAGAAATATCAGAAATTTCTTTCACTCTATCTGGATCAATATATATACCATCTTTTGACACAACAAATCCTAAGAGTTTTCCTTCATCCAAAGAAAAGAAAGATTTCTTTGGATTTAAGGAAATACCAAACCTTCTACATCTTTCAAATATTTGCTTTAGATCATGTAGATGATTGGTTCTCTTTTTTGAAAATATTGTTATGTCATCAAGATAAACAACAACTGACTTATTGATCAGACCTTTAAACGCTATGTCCATGGCTCTTTGGAAAGTTGCTCCTGCATTTATTAGTCCAAAAGAAATTTTTTGATAAGCATAAGTTCCCCATTTTGTTCTGAAAGTTGTTTTCAATCTGTCATCTGGATGAACTAAGACTTGATTATAGCCTGAAAATCCATGAAGAAAGGACATAAGTTCAGAACCAGCTACTTTTTGAAGTATCTGTTCCATGGTTGGCAATGGGAAATTGTCTTTTAAACATGCCTTGTTTAAATTTCTGAAATCAATACAGATTCTTATATCACCATTTTTCTTCCTTATAGGTACCATATTGGAAACTCAATTGGAGTGCCTGACAGGAAAAATGATTTTGGCTTTTTAAAAGTTTATTAAGTTCTGATTTGATTTGTCCTTCGAGATTTGGATGAACCTTCCTTAGCTTTTGTTGAACAGGTTTAACATCAGGAAGCATTGGAATTGTGTGTTGAATAACCGAAGTATCATACGTTTTTAAATCATCATAATTCCAAGCAAAAACATTTTTATATTTGTTCAAGAGTTTAATGAAAGCATTCCTTTCCTCTGGTGTTAAATTGAGTCCTAAATTAACGTTTTGAGGTTTGGAATCAGAACCAAGATTTACTAATTCAAACTTCAAAGTGGAACTTTGAAGTTTGGCATTAGTGACTTTCTTGAATCTGTCTTTAATATCATATAAGTCCTCTAATTTAACAACAGATTTCGGAATGGGATTTTCATTACCTTTTGAAGCAATTTGTAAATCATGATCATCTTCATCAATAATTTGCTCATCATATGATTTCTCTGAAGTCATGAAATTTAAAATATCTTGATCATGATAAAAAACTCTCCAATTTGTGACATTGTCTGGGACAGATGGACGAAAAATTAATTCTACAGAAAACCTGTCAGGACTGCAATCTTCAGCAGGTAGGAGTTTAGATGCAACATTAGCTAACAAGTCAGCTGATGTATTCTGATTCCTAGGAATAGGAGAAATATTGAATGCTAAAAAATGAGTGGTGAGATCTTGTACTAAGGTTTGATAGTGTTTAAGATGTCCTGAAAGGCAATGAATAGTATTCCTAACTTATTTTATGACAATTTCGGAATCACCAAAGACTTTCAAGTATTTAACATCTAACCCTATAGCTTTATAAAGTCCTTGAACCAAGGCTTCATATTCTGCAGTATTGTTAGTACACTCAAATTCTAGCCTACATGATAGCATGGTTTTCTCTCCATCTGGATCAATTAAAATGCTTCCTGCTCCAGCTCCATCACTAGACTTTGATCCATCAAAATATAATGACCAAAATAAAGATTTATCTGTTGACTTATCTACAATTACATCAGAAGTATTTACAATTCTGGAAGAATCGGATTGTGAAAAATTTTCTATTTGAGAAACAAAAGTATTTACAGAAAAAGGTGATTGGGGTGCTTTGAAGTTTCCAAGAAATGATTCAGCAGAATAACCTCCAAGAATATTTTTGTTGAATGCCACAGGTTCGTTAGGTTGTTCAAATTCAGTGACAGTGTGTGTCATATGTTTTTCTCGTTTGATTTTGATTTGATTTGGTTTCCCTTTGTAGGGAAGCCACATATGTGAATAATCAGTCGAGATATAACCATTAAGTTTCGCAAACCAGTCCCTGCTTAGAATTAATCCATAGAATTCAGGAATATCAGCAATCAAAATATCAATTCTTTGGACAATTCTAGGATCGGAAGCTAATCTGATAGTAACTGAATTTATTTCTCCTACAACTTGAACTTTAGAGCGATCCAATTGAACAATATGAACTGCCGATTTCTGTGGTTCGATATTCAATTTGGCACAAACAGAAGTAGGCATTATATTAGAGGAAGCTCCAGAATCAATTAAACAATTATGCAGATTCTTATTGTACATTTCATAAGTCAGAAGAAAATGAGGAGTTTGAGAATTTGAATTTTCTCCAATGAGCACGGTATCAGTAGCATCTACCTTATCTGGTGGTTTACCAGCTCCTCTAGCTGCTTTTGCAACTACACCGCTTGGTAAAGGAGCAATTGGTGTAGCGTTTAATTCTTTCAATAGCAACTTCTGTTGGTGTTTTAGTTTGCTGAGTTCATGTAAGGAAATATTGGTTTTGATCTTTTTCATGTCTTCAACAATGTTGTACTCCATAGGATCTGACACCACTAAAGTCTTTGTTGTTGATGTGGGAGGATTAGAAGAAGATGGCTGATTTTGAGTAGGTAATGGAGAAGCTTTCTTTGCAGGGGATTTGTCTTTGGTACTTGGAGTTGGGATTTTCTTTTTAGGAGCTGTTTGTAAAGGCTCTGCTGTAGATTTACTCCTAGTACTTACAGGCATAGCTTCTTGTTCTACCTCACTATCGGAATTAGGGAGGATAAAATCCCACATTCCATGTAATTCAGCTATTTCTTCATTCTCACCTTCCTCATCTGATACTAAAGATGTATCTTCTTCTTCTTCTTCTTCCTCTGATTCTGCATTAGAAATTGCATTAGGAGGTTTAAATTCAACTTGGTTTCTTCTGAAATTTCGGAATGGTTTTTTGGTAGAAGTTTCAGCTACTTGTTTTTTAATTTCAACCATTTCATTTGACATGGTTTTAAGAACTTTCTGTAAACCCTCCATGTCATATGGATCTTTGGCCTTTTTCTTTGAATCATCTTTGAAGCTAACTTTCTTTGATTTCCTTTCCTCAATAGCATTTTTCTTTTCTAGAGAAATAATTCATTTTTCTACTGCAATAGCCTCTTTCATATTCTCGGCTAATGTAGGTTTTGCAGCTCTATCTACAAAAATTGCTATGTTTGAGGGTAAGGCAGTTATATACCATTCACTTCTGACTTGTTCACTAGGTTGTGAATCTGTGTGGATTTTGTTCAAGAGTTTGTTGAATCTAGCGTTGAAATCTTTAATGGGTTCTTTGGGTTCTATCTTCAAATTTGAGAGGTCATTGAGTAAAGTAGCTATTGATCGGTCATCTCCAAATTTGGTTAAAAAATGATCTGCAAAAATGGCCCAACTTGTTATGGATCCCGAAGGTAATGAAAAGTACCATGATCCTGCTGCTCCTTGAAGAGTATAAGGGAATAGTCCGACTACAACATCTTCATGTGTGACTCCATTCAAATTTACAGCCAGCATAAAGTTATTGATATGTTCTTCAGCTTGAATGTTAAGATCTGGACTAAATTTTGGAAGCCATTTTCCAGGATTGTCTGGTAAATCATGTAAAGGTGCAGCCATGTTGACTGCCCCTAGAGTAGCCCATGGTCTAGCCATTATTGGAACAACTATTGGAGGAGTAGTAGAAACTGGTGGTGTTTGAATAGAAGTTGTTGGAATAGATGATGTTGAGATTAATGATGATTGAGGGGAAGATGATTGAGCAGATGATGTGGAAACAACTGCACTTTGTTGAGTTGTGGTTTCGGAAACAGGTGATTGAATATGAGATGATGAACTTGTATCACTTTCTGATTCCGATTGAATTCTTTTTGTCTTGCCCTTACTAGGTAAAGGAAATTCTTTCGGAGGAATACCAAGTTTTTCACTTTGCAGCCTAGTAAGAGGTTTTGAAGGAACAAATTTTGAACTTACACTACCTTCAGATATTTCAGACTCTTCAAGAGATAGTGAGAATCCTTTCAATTTATGGATTAAATCTTGAACTTCAGGAGACTCAGGAGATTGCTTGTCTGAATATTTTGAGATTTTGGTAGTGGGTGTATGAATATTCTTCGCAATTTCTTCTCTAGGATTTTGAATTTCAAAAGAAATTGAAGAAGTTACTGAGGGTGTTCTGCTCTCAGAATGGCCTGTAGATAAAGATTTACTTGCCATTCATAGCTCATGCCCTCCTTCTAGTGCCAAAAATGTTGAAGCCTAGAAAATATCTGCTTCAAACATTGGGGAAAACCACCCGGTCGGGACCTTAGGACAGCTCCTTTTCCGTTTGGTATGGTGGCTCCGACTGGATTTAAAGGACCAATTTCCTTATAACTAAATGGGTTGGTGATGGGTTGATTTGGATGAGTGGAAATGGGACTAAATTGACTGAAATAAAACTATCTAATTTAAACTAAATACTGATAAAGAAATTCTAACACTAACCCGGGTAATTATATGTGAATACAACTTAAAATTGTTCCAATTTAACAATAACCATGAAAATGTATTATTATTTAAATTGAAATATGCAGAAACAAATAAAGATAACTCTGTTTAAGAAATTAAACAGAGTTGTATTAGCATATTGCATTCATCATTGTATACCATCTATATATGCTTATGAAAGATAACATTTCAATTATACTCAGAAATGATATATAAAAAGAAACGTTATGAAAACCAAATATATATAAATGATAGCAAATTTTCAAGCGAATATCATATAACAAAGGAAATCAACAGTGAACAGATAGAAATACCTCATTCATCTTGAAGACTGTCAAATGAAATGTGATACTCTAATCCAGTAACTCCGATGTAAAATTAAATCCAAAGGTACAGAAATGCAACACTTCAAAGATAATTTCAACACAAAATCACCAGATGTGATCCTTTATAAAATATAAGAGGGAATGGAGTACAGAATGTAAGCTCCAAGTCCAAAAAATATTACAACTCCGGATCCTTCTCTAAATGCATGAGAGGGATTTAAATAAGAAATTACATAACAAAATCCTACTACTACTGCTACAATCTATCAAATTAAAAACAGAAATGCTATCTTAAATGAAACTGATTCATTGCTTTTCTTTCTCGCTTGATGTAGCCAAATTGCAAATTTTCAGCATATCTTGGAGCCTCGGTGGATGACTCATCTCGGAATGCAGCTGTCCAGCGTAGGTGGCATCGGAAAATTCTGGAATTAAACAATCGACAACATTTGAAAGGAATTTAATAGCCATTTGTTGATTGTTTGGCTTAATTAAATGAGTCCACATACTGTCCCAAGATATTGCTTGAAGTTTGTTGATCTGTTGACTTTTATTCATCATTTCTTCTTTCCATCTGTTTTCGGTTTCTTTCACTTTAGGAAAACTGCCAGGAACACAGTCTGAAATGAGATTGATTGAATACAAGCTGTCATTGATAAATTGCGTGATATTACTCATCATGCTCCTAGCTCTTGATATTGCTCTCTCAGCTTTCATTATCTGATGTTCCCATTCTGTAAACAAGATTTCTTTATGTCTTTCTTCTATCCTAGGAAGATTAGCTTCTCTCCCTTTTTCTGTATCTTGCCAAGTAAGAAATTCAGAAATCTTTTCATCAGCATCATCAATTTCTTGTCTGAGAGTAATAATGTTCTGGATCAAGGATGAGGTAATATCACAAAATGGTTCTGCCTGTGATAATTTTGCACAAAATTCATTCAATTGCTGAGACAGCAGTTTATTAGCTTCAAGAGCTTCCGATTTGAATTCACTTAATTTAGGGAAATCTTTGAACCTATCTAAAGCTGCTTGAAATTCCTTTTCTTGTACAATCTTCGCATTCTTCTCATTTTGCAACAAATCTTGTAACTTGGAAATTTCTTGATTCAATTGTTGTTGTTTGCCTAAAACTTGCTCATAAACTTTCTTCTTTTCTGTAGTAAGTTGTTCTTCTAACTCTTTAGACCTGAGTTCTTGATCCTGTAATCGTTGTTCCAATTGAGCAATTTTTTGCTGACTTTCATTGGCCTGTTCTTCAAGAAAAGCTATATGGAGATCTTTTTGTGTCATCAACTGAGAAACTTCTGCAGCTTTATCTACTGTTGCAGCACTATATGCTCCTGCATATTGGGACAATTTAGTGAGATCCTCAGATGGATTCACTTCAGTATTCTTGTAAACAATATTCATAAATTCTTCCTGTGGAGTAGAAAACATGTCCTGATCTATCTTCCTTATTTTTCTCTGTCTTCTAACAACAGCCTTATGTTTAGGGCTGTAAAATACATCTAAAGGAGGGATCTCCTCAATCTTCAATACAATCTGCCCTGTAGGATGTTCAGGAATGATTTCGACATCCTGCTCTACTTGCTCTTTATCTTTATCCTGCAGTCCTAATTGCTGAGCAAATTGATCATATTGTTTCAACAATTGAGAAGAAACATTAAGATCAGCAGAGTCTATAATCTTCTCAGTAGTTTCTTTTCCTTCCAATTGTGTATCTGTTTTCTCTGTATTTGTTCCCTGCTCAATGGTTTTGCTATCTGATCCTCCTTTTTTATTATGCACATTAGTATCAGTACTTGTGCATTTTTATGCTGTTTGAGCTGTGGACTGCTGATCATTATTTCGATTGGATTTGCCATCAGTGTTCCCTTTCTGAGCATCAGGTTTGCCATCAGTGCTCACCTTTTCAGTATGTACAGTTGGCTGGTTAATAACCGATTGTGTAATGAATTTACTGGCAAATGTTTCTCCTGGCGTTTTGCCAGATGTACCCTCTGTCTCTGACCCTTGTATAGGAATTCTCAGTTGGTCTAGAGGAACTCTCAACAATCTTTGACTTCTGAATAACAAAAATTTATTCATTTCTTCCTTCTGGAATTTACACTTGGCTAAATCATAAACTTGAGGAAAATCATTCAACGAAACAAACAAATCATCAAACTCATCTGGTTCATGCTCAAATCGAGCAATTGAAACTGAAGCATTAACATTAAAAGCTATCTGTCGTGGATCATACTGTCTCCCTGGAATGGTTGCAAATTTACAACCCTTTATTTTGGCGACTTCCTTTTCTGCATGTTTGAAGTCATTTAAAGTAAACTGACCACAATTGAATGGGAATGGAGGCCACATTCTCTTCTTACTATTGTTTAGAGCTCTGGATATTCCTTCAACTGTTAATTGATAGGAAATTTCCTGGGCGAGAAGTTTGTCTGGAACAATAAGAGGAAGAACATGGGGTTCCACAATACTCCCAAAAATCCTGATGTATGTGAATTTCTCCTCTCCAAACCAATCTCCTATTGAGGATAAGTTAGCTTTAGCTTTGTCGGAGAATCTAGGAGGGAAGCGATTGAAAATGGTTTGGAAGACGAGGATAAGGAAACCATGGCATATTCTATATACATTATCTTGGAAATGAACTTTCCAAAGAAGTTTATGATATATATGAATTGGGGTAGGGTCTTTGGGAGTCCATTTCCATCCTAACAAGGGAAACTCGGAATTAAAACAAAGAGCGTCTAGAATATAGGCACAAAAGAAAAAAGGAGTGGAATTTCCAGCGGTTTTATCTTATCTGTACTCGAGTATTCTATTAGCCATTCTATCAGAGAGAATAACAGCCCAGTCCATAATGTCGGAATTGACAGCAGCTAAGATTAATGGGACCATTTGTATAGAAAACCTAGCGGAATTGTCATTACCAAATAATCTACACATCATGGCAATGGCATAGCAATACGGAGGTAAGAGGGAATCTACAAAATACATAACAGATGCTTCATTTCTGTGCTTCTCAGGATTTTTCCTCCAATCTTTGATAGGATCAGATTGAACTTTATTATTATCAGCAAACTCTTTGATAAATTCTTTGTTATACACCTTCTGCGGATCAGGGAGATGATACATTGCCTTAATGTCTTCTGCTTTAAACGACCCAAAAGACACTCCAGAAGCTGAAACAAACGTTCTGTCCTTTATTTTCACACTATCAATGACCCATCGAATTACATCATAATAAGGCATGATGCCTGCTCTGGCTGCAATTCGATGCAAAAATGAATTTGCAAGTGATTTTTCAGTAATCTCAGAGTCGGAATCTGAGCTATCTTCATTTGGAACTGATGCCTTTTCTACTGTGACTTTGGGGTTTTCTTTCTCCAATAGATTGTAAACTCCTTCCCATGTCATTCTTCCGAGCCCTTGGCATGATGTATCTGTAACTAATCTCAGTTTTGTTGGCTTCTCTTTTGAGACTGTAGGAGTCTCAACAAACTTAACAGGAACAGCGGTCTTGGCTCTTCTCGCTCTCTTCGACATTTCTGCGTTTGATATTACTTCCCTTTGTCTGTGAATGAAAGGGCTTGGTGTTCCTTGACTCTGCAAGATAATAAAATTCCAGTCGTGATAAACAAGCAACTTGAAAGGAACGATTATGAACTCATGATTCATTATTTATTGGTTTCGTATAGCGCGTAAATGTTCTTTTTGGGTCACACTCACGTATTAAAAACGAAATCATCAACCAATATTCATTCGATTTGCTATTGAATACCCACGTACAAATGGAGATTTGGCACTTGTGAAATATTATAATATTCACCTATCCTGAACTTTTCGAATGTAATAAATGTCATTTATCAATCGCATCGAAAGTTTTCAAATGGCACATAAATATCATAATACAAATTTCTTGATTTGCCGATTGTGATTGAAAACTTTTTCGATTTCCGATTAGATTGTTTAGATCGCAATCGGGGAGTTTCAATCGAAAATAATTGTTAATGGATTTCTCTGATTTCCGATGGTGGGGTCTACCATATAAAATCTTTTCTCATTTAAACGAACAAATGTTTGTTTTCTTTTAAAAAGTGTTTATTATAATAACGCACGTCGCATCGGAGAATTTGAAATTGACCGCAAAGAGCTTATTAAAGAGTATCCCGATCATGCGATTGCGACTGGTCGCATCACATCGGAAATATGTGAATGGATAACTTAAACTCTTTGCGATTGAAGTTTTGCGATCGAACTAATCGCATCGGAGGATTTGGGTTTCTATGTCAAATTTCCTCTAAGGGTTTTCTCCGATCTCCGATTGCGATTGTTATTCATTGGACTTTTATACTTGACTTGTTTTTTATGATAAGGTCTTTTATATTTGATCGGATCGGAAGTTTTGAATGTTGTATTTGGTTTGTATATAAACAAAGATGAGCTTTTTCAAAACAATGAATCTTTATTTCTAATTCTTTTATTTCTATAAAAAGAAAAAGGGACCCTATTTCTAAATGAATTTTATTCTAAAATTTAAGAAAAAGGGAGGGTTGTTGTATAGTACAACAATTGGCGATTCACTGAAAGAACCAGTTATCTCTGAAAAAATAAAATGAATACTATATTTTTAGTAAGTAAAGATTTTTAAAGATAATGAAAACTATCCTAGGATAATCAAAAATAAAATCTAACTTATGAAAAAGAATAAAAATTATTAACAATTTCTTTCTAGTTTCTTGAGAATAAAAACATTTTGAGTTATCTTAAGCTTTGATTGGTATTAATAATTAAGTAAGTGGATTTCTTCAAGCTTGGTTTTGATAATATACTCTATTGTCATAGGTATTGCCTCTGCTGCCTGCAAACGTTCATAGTCTCGACAGGGTTACCTTTTAACCATTAACTATTCATTGTCCCATTCAACTAAGATTATGACTTTTTAAAAGATAAATTCATAAGACATATTATCTTATGTTTTTGTCTTTTATTTATTTTTTAATTTTTTAAGAGCCATTGTTCTGGTTTGGTAGCCAGTTGATAACAATGCCATTCAATAGTTATAATTAAACTGAACAAGCTGGCTCGTGATGAGACCCCTTGTCTTATATTTATAAGCCATTACCCTGTTTTGATATGCAGTATTGGTAATGTCAGTTTTATTATTTCTTATGAATATGGTAAGTTGGCTCATGATGAGACCTCTTATCTCTTAAAAAATTTTAACATAATTTCTTAGAATTATATTCTAAAAAATCACAACCTAAATGAATGGGGTGAACTAGTTTTATCCTTAAGAATCAATGGATGACAATTTTCTGAGTTTTTTGAGTACCAAGACTTGAATAATCTTTACTTTTATAGATAACCTTTCTCTGCTTAATAAACTTATAATGATTTACATTTCCCTCAAGTTTTCAAAAGATCATGCAAATAATTGGAATAATCTTTCAAAGTTTAACATCTTATTTAAAACTATCAAAAGATTATGATCATTTCTTTAAAAATTCTTATTTACATAAAATAAATATTTATAATATTCTTCCTAAGAATTTTTCTAACAAGTAAACAGTCAATTAGAGACTCATTAACAACCTTTATTTGCAAAAACAATTAAAAATTTTGCAGAAAGGAATATGTACAGTTTAAGAAAGGGTTGCCTCCTTATGAAAAGAATTTCTTCAAGATAAGCCCATTTACAGGAAGAGATTCTCTCCTACCTGTTAGATCTTGGAGTATGAATGTATTTAAGCCTATCTTTTCAACGATCTGAAATGGTCCAAGCCACATTTTTTGAAACTTGGTATGCTTACCTTTTTCTTCATGGGCTTTATCCCATTTCAGAACAAGATCACCAATTGACAAAATTTTTGAGCTGGTAGAACTTGCATCAAAAGAAGATTTCACAAGTTGTTGATGTTTTTCATGAACAATTTTAGCTTTATCTCTATCTTCTTCTAGTTTAAGGATTTGATCATATCTCAATTGAATGGATGAAGAAGGATTTTCTTCAATAAATTGCACTAGGGCTAATGATGGAAGAGTTAAATTTGATGGTATCACAGCTTCTTTTCCATAAACTAAATTAAAAGGTGAAGTTCCTATTGAAGCTTTTTCAGTGATACGATCAGCCCATAATGCAAAGATTAAAGACTTGTGCCAATTCTTTTGATTTTGATTAATAGTCCTTTTAATGATTTTGATGAGATTTTTGTTAGTGGATTCAGCCAAACCATTACCTTGTGGATAATAATTTGCTGAATATTTCAGTTTAAAACCTCTTTTGACTGCAAATTCTATTAAACTATTTCCGGAAAAATAAGATGCATTATCAAAGACAAGAGCTTGAGGTACACCAAACCTAGTTATGATGAATTGATCTATGAAATCAATAATTGCATCAGAATTGGCTACCTTCAAAGGAATTGCCTCTACCCACTTTGTAAAGTAATCAGTTGCAGTAAGGATGTACTTGTGCTGTTTGGAAGAATGAGGTACTATCTCACCAATAATGTCAAGCCCCCATTGTTCGAATGGTTGCTCAATAGTTACTGGTTGCAAAGGAAAAGCCGGTTTCCTTTGTCTTCCACTTCTGTGCTTGAATTGCATTTCTACATAGTCATGTAAGGTGGCCATCATTTAATTCTCATACATAGATTGACCCAAATTATTTCCACTGATTTGTTGACTAGTGAAAGCTAATGGTCTACCTTCCTGCATTAATATAGCAACAATTCCCATACCTGAAGACTTACATTCAATCACAAAAGATTTTGTAAAGTTTGGTAGGGCCAATACTGGAGTGGAGCACATGGCCTGTTTGAGAGCCAAAAGGCCTATTGATCTACTTCAGTCCAGAAAAATGATTTTTTCTTGAGAATATTAGTTAGGGATCGCGAAATTCATCCATAATTACTTAAAATTTTGTGATATTAGACTGTGAAACCCAAGAATCCCCTCAAACTCTTCAAATTTTTTTATTGGGCCCAATCTTGCATTCCCGAATCTTTTTCAGATCAACCCTCACTCCTTCATGACCCAAAATGTGCCCCAAACACTCCACCTATTCCATGCCAAAGGAACACTTGGATAATTTGACAAACAGTTTTTGATCTTGGAGATTGCAATACCTAGTCAACATGTTGAAGGTTGTGTCCCATGTTATGATGTAGATGATAATGCCCTAAAAAAAATGAGGACGAATTTTTTGAGATATGGTTTAAGAAGGTGGTTCATGAGGCTCTAAAAGTCGATGGGGCATTACAGAGACCAAATGGCATGACCAGGAATTCATAATGGCCTTCACGAGTTCGAAAGGTTGTCTTGGGAATGTCAACTTCCTTCATCCTTCTTTGGTGATAGCCTGAGTAGAGGTCCAACTGTTTAGAAAATTTTTTGGCACCATGTAGTTCATCAACCCGATCATCAAATACAAGAATAGGAAATTGGTCCTTGATAGTGAGCTTTTTAAGGACCCTAAAGTTTGGACACATGCGTCATTCACTGTCTTTCTTTAAAACCATGACCACTAGATATGAATAAGGGCTGGTGCTAGGACGAATAATGTGACTTCAAGGAGTTCCTTGATGATTTTTTCAATTTCATTATTTTTTTCAAAAGGATAGTGATAGGAGTGGGCATTTGGTGGTTGGGTACCCAGAAGCAAAGGGATGCTATGATCATGTTCACCCCTAGAGGGTGGGATCTCCTTAGGTTTGTCAAAAACCCACGGGTGGCAATATAATACCAGTTGCATATTGGGATGAATGCTGGCAAGAGTGGATTCAAAAGTATGGATGGCATTAAATTGTGTTATTATCCCATGATGGCCCTTTTTTAAAATATTCTCCATTCGATGTGAGCCAATGATAGTAGGAGCACCTGCCCGGAGTCCCCATAGTGTATGAGTGTGGTTGTTCTACTTAAATCTCATATACAACTCCTAGAAGTCCAACATGATAGGGCCCAGTGTGCAGAGCCATTAAGCACCAAGGACAATGTCACAACCACCCATTTCAATGGAAAACATGTGGGTTTTGTTGAAAATGCAACAAGCAAGTCTCAATTTTGATTTTTCCTTAATTAAAATTGAGGAAATTTGGAATTCCACATCAACATTATACAACTTACACACTTGGAGGAGTTAACGAAGGTGACATGGCTCTTGTCACTCAGTTAAGAACACTAAATTCGAGTTAATGTGTTCAAGTTCAATTTACTTGAGTTGATTCCAAAAAAATAGGAGTCTAACTCAGGTAATTCGAGTTAGGGGCATGAATTTCAGTTGTGTGCAGTGGGTTCATAAATTTTAGGAGCCTATGCTGATTTAATTTCAGTTGTAGAAATTTAATTCAGTTAAAATGAGTTATGGTCAATTAAAATAGTTCCAACTATTTCGGAAACTAGTGGAAGCTCACGTTGTGCAGTGTAACTTCAATCACACTTAGTGATCATCCTGATAACTAATCAGTCAACCTAAATTAGCTCGTGCCTGCATAGAATTCAATTTACCCAGTTGAGATGGAGATTCCAAGGTAATATACTATCAGTTGTAACATATTCCAATGTGTACATATGATGGATGCAGTCATAGGAAGGACCTAAAGGAATTGCGCAATCCATATGAGGGAATTTCCTATTTGATAGGGGCTAATTTCCTAGAGGAACAACGCAATGAATTAGGAGCTTGGAGGATTGGAAAATTGGCTAAGTATTGGCTAGGTTTAGTCAGTCAGGCAATGGATAGAAGATACAGGTGCAAGTTGTGCTCAAGCTTGAGAAAGCATATTGTATTCGTCCAGATTATTTCATTAATGCAATACAGATAGTAAGGGGTTTTGAGCAATTTCTTTCCCCTAGATAAATATCTATGCATGTGTGATGTTTCTTCTTTCATGTTGATTTTATGTGTTCTCGATCATGAATTAGCTTCCACAGATCAATAGAGTAGATTCTAGTCTTGTGATTTAGTAAATTTCATGAGCAGTGTAGAATCTACACATTAATTTCTACAGTTTTTGAGGTGATAATCCCCCATATGAAGCTTAATATTTTCATAGTGTCCTTCACATTTCATGGTCCCCCCACCAGTGATAAGGACTTGGAAATTAGATGCCACTCTGAAAAAATAATGAATGACTTATGCTACTCTCTAATGGATAAAGTTATGTGTGCTACTACTATCAATTAACACCATTACTGGACAATGTTTAATAAAGCCTTCAATTTTGAGAGTCTAAGAAGAAGAAATATCGGCCAAAGCATGGAAAGATATAATCAGATCATCTAGAGAATTTATCATATCATTATACGGGGTTGGTTGGGGTTCACCCTCTTCTTCCTCGAATGCTTCAATGGATGGATCTTCATCGACAGATTTATTTTTGGTAGCATCGATTTGAAACAATTTTGGTTCCTTTCATTTATGTCCTGGGGAGTATTTGTCATCACGGTAGTATCAGAGTCCTTGTTTCATTCTTTTGACCATTTCTGTCGGTGACACCTTTTTAACCTTAAGTGTTTAGGTGGGACCCATAGTCGAGGTGGGACATGCCCTTCTGACAAAATTTGGACGATTAGATTGGGAATTTAAAGTGGCTTTTGCATCAAAGGCATTGTGACATGGTTCTAACCAAGTAGGTGGGTAATGAATTCAAACATGGGCTTGAATGGCTTCCTTTAGGCCACTGATGAAACACTCAAAGTAAAATTTATCTCCTAGTCCCTCGGTCCAAATGGCCAACTATTCGAAGGCTACAATGTAGTCCTGGACTTTACCCATTTTCTGTAGCTTAGTGAAATGGCCTAGAAAGTGGGATTCTCGATCAAAGTTGTCACAGATGGATTTTGAGAACATGGTCCAAGTTGGCCTCCCTGGATAGCATTTCTAATGCCACTACCACCACTACCATCGCTCTTGGTCGAAGTAAAGATATCCAACATGTAGGTTTTTTCACCATCCCAGGTATTGTTAAGGTGGAAATATTTCTCCATTTGTGCCACCCATACTATCGGGTTAGAGCCATCAAATTTGTACATGTCTAGCTTGGGTGTCTAGTGACTCGAATATTGGTGACCTCCATGGAAATGAATGTGATGGTTGGATTCTCCTTCTACGTGTGCCTCAATATCATTTCCATCCCCCACGGGTTCGCGAGACTTGGTCATGGCTTGCAATACTTGTGAGATTTTGTCTTCAATGGTTGTTTGGAATTCATTGAATTTTTTCTCGAGGTCGTCAACTTTTTCCAAATCCATAACTTAAGACTGAGAACCGTACATACACTAGCCTTGGTCAAATTTTATGCTTACTTAAGAGTATTATGGTTTGAAATAGGGCAATTTAAGGAGTCTAGTGATGAAGGATTGCATGAAAATTGAGGGCTTATCGGTGAATGGTACCACTGCGATCAGTTCATCATCCTAAATATTACGGGATATGTTTGTTGCAAGCATCATGTGATGACCCCAAACTTTTTTTTACTCTGAAAGGAGTTTTACTCCTATTTGATCAATATTATGGTGGTTGAATTCCAAAATGCTTGATACTTGCAAATATCTTGCGAAAATCAGGGTTGGATTGTAGTAGTAGAAACCTTAAAGTCTTGGCACTACATAAAGTGTTGCGACAATTTGATATGGACTATGGCAGAACAAAACATCACAGCACAAAGATTTTGATATGCATTGTGAAAACCCCAACTACTGAATCTGATTTTTACTATGGCAGTCGAATCCCAATTGTTCGATCTGATCTGTACAATGGAAGGAAAACCCCAATTGTTGGATCTGATCTAGACGAAAATGTAGGGGGTGATCTTTAGATAGCTGAGGGAATTATGGTCACAAAGTAGTGTTAGGTGCTGCATATTGTGATATAAGCAAGGGTCCAACAGTAGTACTCGAATCAATATTTCAAAGCGTTAACTAAGGAGGATCAACTATACCCTAACTACCCTATTGTACATGTGAGCAATATCCTCGAGTGTTGTTCTCAATGTATTGTAGTATAAATATGACCAAATATGTAACACAACCTCCCATATCTATCTACTTTCACTAGCTTGTCGGGGTAAAAATGAGCTAAGGGATAACTATGACATGACTCAACCTCCTAGATAACCTTAAGGAAATGGAGTCGACAAACAAAGACATTACTAACTTCCCTCGGGTGCTACAGGACCCCCAAGAGCTAAACCACCCTTGAAAGTGCCCAAGCCCTGAGTTAACTTGTATTTTTACTGATATAGACTCCCATACGTTGGCACAACAGTCGCATGCATAAGCCTGCAAGGGAGATACTTTCGCCTTTTCCACCTATTTTTGTGCCTACGATTGCGAGATTTGAGCCACTTTTTTAGGGCTAGTCTCCAGACCACTACCTAGAACTTAAAAAAAAATTCTAGAATTATAAATGACACAAGGAAAAATCCTCTAACACAAACTCAATCAAGGACTTGACCTAACCAGGTCTAACCATGACAATCATTCCGTAAAACACAAGGAGAACATGAAAACTACAGGTCATAAATACATATTTGGACATAGAGATATGAAACTTATCTTTAAAACATCAAGAAGGTCTAATTCCCTCTCACAATAGCTGCAATAATATCTATTAGGTCATGCATTCATTAACCAGACATTTAAAATTAAAAACATTATAAGATCCATAAATTGAATCTATCATAAAACCATGCTTATAACCAACATTTAACCAGATATACAACAGAGATGGAACAACTATCGAAGCCACATAATAACAAGTATAATTACTCATGAAATACAAGGGGAAAGAGCTCTTATCAATCATATGAAAAATCCAACCAAAGTCAGGGACTTCCATGTACCACCCAACCATATATTGGGTTGAACCAAATCTCTCTTTCAGCTAATCATCCTTGTGCCATATTCCAAGCATGAATGTGGGATCTCATGGGATAAACCAATGCATAAACAAACAAGGGAATCCAGAGGTTAAGCCACCTCCAACCTCACACTACCATGATCTCACCTAAACCAGTCCCAAGATAACAAAACAAAACTAAGCTTGGATGCCTTAGAATTCCTTCACCATCCCTTGATGATTTTTCCTATCTCCACCCACCTGTTGAGGGCTTCTCGGAGAAAACCATCTCCACCACCAACCCTTGGGATTTTCCTAACACCACCTCACCCAAATCCAAAACCATCTGGCAATCCAAAGCTCAACCAAGAATGAATCCCATCACACCATGGCTATCCATAAATGGCAAGGAAAAGTTGAAACCACTATCAAACTAGGAAAAACCCATTCTAAGTATAGAAAATGAACCAAATGCACACACATATACCATACATGCCAAAGCTAACTAGGAAATCATACATGCAACTTGTTAGCTGCAATTATTTCCATTGAAGCCACTTGATCCAACCTTTCCTTTATTGATCCTTGCTTTCCTTGTCCTTCCTTTACTTAATTTCTTGCTTTCTCTTCTTGGTGCTCTTCTCCTCTCTGAAACCCATTCCAAAACTGAACTGAAAAAAATATATATCCACATTGATTCTCTAAATCATTTTGATCATTGATGCCTCTAATTTCTTCATTTTTCCTCTATTTTCCTTCAATTTTCTCCTCACATGCAACCTGTGACCTTTCACCTTCCTTTTCTCCTAATTTCCTTCATTTTCATAAATAAAATGCATATACTATATTTTTTCCTTTTCAAAGCCTTTGCCATTACCTTTGCCAATTTCCCCTTAGCCATAATAACAACAAGTGATGTCCACTTGGATATTTTTCCCAACATTCAGCTTGGAATACGTGTCGCACGACCTTGGTATTATTTTTCCTTTATTAACTTATTACATGGAATTTTAACTTGAGTTTTTTTACAGATTACTTATCTAAGGTTAGGTTTCAAGATACCCTAACGGTGGTTTCCGATATACCCAAGGGTACATGGAAGTGCATTATGTGTGCAGTTTTTTCTATTGTGCTACTAATTGAAGGGGTACCCACAAGGGTTACATGGGATTCCAACAAGTGTGACCACGTCTTGTAGTTCATGCATGCATGCCCCCCCAAATATGCAAGTTTATGCACTCAACGATATATCCCATGGTTTTAAGACATCGGAACACATCTCTAGCCTTTTTTTTTTGCCAAAATTGGAGGTACCACTGACCCTGGAAAGTGCTCTGACACCACTTGTTATGCCTTTGACCTATGGGAAAACCAAAATTCCATAAATACGAAACAATATAGCCTGAAACACAAAAATATCACATGAATTGAGACAAGTTGCAAAGATATTTTATTATTCAAAAGCAGAATACAGTGTTCACTTGCCTCTTTGAGGGGGCAACCTCCAAAGGAGCAAAGCTTGATTACAATAAAACTTAATGATACTTCCCTTGATATCTAAGACTATGTATAGATTTATGACTCTAACTAATAGTGGTCCCTTTCTTAATACGGGTTAACCACTTTATTTAGTACTATGGCCCATTTACAACTAATTGTGCTCCCTTTTCTATATTATGGGTCAACCACTTACAATTATTATTAATGTGGATAACCGCTTGCGATATTTATTGACACAACCAACTAACTATGACTTTTAATAGGCCCCTTGGGCTTATTACATAAATAAAAGAGTTAGGGTTGGACCTGAACACTTATCTTCTTATACCAACTTATATGTATCTCCATTTGCTTTGAGCTTCTTATTTCTTTCTCTCTTGGCTTCTTGATCCTGCTTCCTTTTAAGTTTTTCTTTCTCTTGAGTATCCATGTTGTCTTAGGGTTCTTCTTCTTGATAATATGGATTATTTTTATCCTTAGATGGATCTAACCCTTTGGCAGCTTCAACTACTTTAGTAGTGTTTAAGAAATCCTTTATTTTTTCTTATTTTGCCAGCTAATACGTTGAATCATATATCTAACTATTCCTTATTCTCACACAATGGTGAGTAGCCACACCCTTAAGATCATAAATATTATAGTTGTAACAACCCCAGTTTAAAATTTCAAGTAATAAAATTTAATAAAGGAAAAATAAGACCACGGGCAAGGGACACTTATTCCAAGTTGAATGTTGGGCAAAATATTCTAGTGGGCATCACTTGATGTGTTTATGGCTAAGGGAAATTAGCAAAGGAAATGGATAAGTATTTGGAAAGGCAAAAAGGTATTTTTTTCACATTATTTATGAAAATAAAGGAAATTAGGAGAAAAGTAAGCTGAAATGTCACAGGTTGCACGTGAGGAGGGAAATGAAGTAAAATAATGGAAAATTGAAGAAATTAGAGGCCTTATCAATAAAAATACCTTAGAGCATCATTTGGTAGCCTTTTGTTAGTTTAGATTTAGAATTAGTCTCGAAGAGGAGAAAGAAACCAAGCAAGCAAAGGAAGGAAAGAAAAATAAAAAGGAAAGCAAAGCAAAGCAAAAGAATGACAAGGAACGCAAAGGAAGGGAAGGATCAAGAAACTTTTGTGGGAATACTTACAGGTAACAGGTTGCATGTATGATTTCCTAGATGGTTTTGACACGCATGGTATGTGCATGTTGGTATTTGGTTATTTTTTTGTTATTGGCATGGATTTTTCCAGGTTTCAACGGTGGATTTTAGCTTAGACTTTCCATTTCTTGATATCCATGGTGCGATGGAATTGTTCTTAGTTTTGACCTTTGGATTGCCAGAATATTTTGGATATGGGTGAGGTGGTCTCAGGAAAATTCCCAAAGGCCTAGGAATCCCTTGACCGGTAATGGTGGGGTACATGGTAAAGCCAGAGGGTGGAGACAGGAAAATTCCTCAACGTATTAGTGAAGAAATTTTGAGGAACCCATGCTCCAAGCTCAAAACCAATTTAGGTGAGATCACGGTATGGTAAGGGTGGAGGTGGTTTAACCTCTGGATTCATGATTTTGTTTGGATCGGTTTATCCCATGAGATCCCACATTCATACTTTTAATATGGCACAAGGGTCATTTTTTGAAAGAAATATTTGGTTCAACCAATCTATGGTCAAGTGGAACATGAAAGTCCCAAACCTGGTCGGTATTTTCCCATGTTTAATAAAATCTAATTTTATCTTGATTTTGTTGAGGAATTGTACTATTTATTATGTGGCTTTAATGGTTGCTATATTATTGATATTTATTTGGTTATATGATAAATATTTTTCATGTATCGTTTCATGTTTTCACTTGTAACTGAATGAATAATGAATGCAAGACCTAATTTTTGTTATAACAGCTAATGTGAGAAGTTAGTGACCCTTCTTGTTAAACCTCAGATAATTTTTCAGTTCCTTATGTTCAGACTTGCATTCATGACATGTAGGTTGTATATTCACCAAGTGTTTGACAAAATGTCAGTCCTTTTTGGGGATGGTTAGGTCAAGTCCTAGTTTCAGTTTTTGGTTTACAAGGATTGTTTCTATGTTATTTATCTTCTCTGGAAGTTTCAATAAGTTCTAGGCAGAGACCTGAGTCATGGCCCTGAAAAAGTGGCACAAAATTTGGAGTTGTTGGCATATAACTGAGCATAAAATTCCATAGTCACATGGAGGTAGGATTATGAGTGTGATTGGGAACCCATAGTCGCATGGAGGCCTTGGAAAGGGAGCGATTGGGGCTCTAGGTCAGGGAAAATATTAGAAGTTCCAAAACGGACAATGATAAGTTAGTTGAGGACCAGGAAAGACTTACAAGGACTCAAGACAAGTAGGTATAGGTTATGTAGCAATACTTCAGAGCTTGTCAAAGTTGCAGAAACATGGACAGATGAGAATCAGTCAAGAGCAAGAAGAGAAAAAAATTGGAGCCTATGGTAGAATATCTCGGTTCGAATACAGATTGGATAGAAGGAACACAATCAAAGGTGGTATATCACTAGATACATCTGAAAGGAGGGTTGGTATGTATGGGCATCATTCTAGTTCCTGATCCTGAAGACATCATCGTAGTCATTACTGTCATCATCCTTACAAGAGGAGAGAGTATTTGCCTGAAGAATCCAAAAAATACAATCCTCCTACATTTGATGGAGAGATGAAGAAGCTAGAATATGCAAAGGCATGGTTGCTTAGGATGAAGAAAATCTTCATATTTCACAGTTATTCAGAGAATATGAAAGCCAAGATAGCCACCTTCAGTCTCAAAGGGAAAGCAGATATCGAATGGGAAGATGTGAAGAATGTCAAGGGCATTCGGGAGAAAGACTTGGTTTGGGATGACGTCGAGAGGATCTTCAAGCATTAGAGAACTTTTGAGGTCTAAAATGGGCCTCCTAAGAAACATGTGCAACCAAAATAAACTTTATAAGAACTAATAGTGTTCAAGATGACAATGTCAACCATGCGGGATGATTCACCATTTTTGGGGTAAAAAGGTAAAAATATTAAAAACAAAAAAATAATAAAACTACTTTTGAAACTTGTATTTTCAACTCATCTCCCTAATATTTTAGTAAAATTTAGAGCGGGAGTACTCTTTGGATGCAAAATTTAATTCCTCATCCAAGGAGCACCCATGTTGCATACTTTCAATGGACCCTGCTACACGAAAAATGAGAAGTACATGAAAAAACGTGATATCACTTTTTTCATGTATTTTTCGTGTAGTAGGATCCATCAAAAGTATGCATAATGGGGGGTCCTTATATGATGAATCAAATTCTGCATCCAACTAGTGTTCCTGCTCGAAATTTGAGTAAACCCATAGGGAGATAAGTTGAAAATACGAGTTGAAATTTTTTTTTTCCATCTAAAATTTGGTGTAGTCCATGGGGTCTTGGATAGACGGTGATTGGGTGCTATATTAAGACACTCCTTGATGTGAAGTCACCGGTTTAATTCCCCACCCTAATTGTGGTGATATATTAGGCATGTTGAAGATGTAGTCCTGCCAAGCTTACAACAAAAAAAATGATGATGTAATGTAATCTTATTTTATTATTTCCACTATTATTTTATAATTTCCTTAGGAGGTCCATTTTAGACATCAAAATTCCATTAATGAAGAAGTACTTATCAAAGAGGTACTATGATGATAAAGCTAAGTATTTTTATTAGTTACAAATGGGTTATATGACAGATGATGAGTATGCTAGCATATTCTTGGAGTTGTTGAGGTATGTTCCATATCTCAAGGAGGAAAAGGCAAAGATTCAAAAATCCATCAGTGGATTTCTAGTAGCATATAGAGACCGGATTGAGTTTGATAAGCCTATATTATTAGAGGAAGCCATCCAAAAATTGAAGCATTACTATGAGCCTTCAAAGCGCAAAGTTGAGCCTAAATGTCACTTGAAGGGAAATGATAAAGTAAAAGGGAAATGGCCATCAAAGCGGGGAAGACCTCAAGATGTGGGTGAGAAAGAAAATGTTTCTCCTTACAAGAAGTTCAATGAAGTTGAGAAGGGACATATGTCGCATCCTAGAGAGAAAAAAACTAGAGGTGATGGTAGAGCACTGTTGCAGTGTTGGATATGTGGCAAAGATCATCGTAAGAAGGATTGTCCATTGTACCAAGGGGGTAGGCCTAAAATCTATAGTGCTCAGGAGGCACAGAAAATTAGGGATGTTGGTCACATCATTCCTTGGATTTATGCAATTATGGACAACAAGAATGCAAACCATCATGCATCTATCATTGATACGGATGGTAAGCTTTGTGATCAAGTTACTTCTATTTTGATTGATCCTGGATCTAATTATAGTTATGTTAATCCTGACCTTGTGGATAACTGTGGCTTGAGAAAATAATCACATGTAGAGTCTTGGTTGGTGCATTTTCATACAAGTATGAAGAAGAGATTTCATCATTGCATAAGAGCTTGTGCATTTGAGTTGAATGGTATCCCTACAATAGCACATTTGAATGCACTACCATTGAGATCGTACAGTATGATTTTGGGTATGGACTAGTTGTATCTTCACGAGACTAAAGTAGATTGCTATGACAAGGATATTGAGTGCCTGGATGATAATGGAGAGAAGATAATCTTGCAAGTAAAGAAGAATCCTACATCAGTGAGGATGATCACATCAATGCAGGCTAAGAGCAATTGCAGAAAAGGGTGTGTGATGTGTGTAGTTCGTATTTACAGTGACAAGGGTAAGGATGTTGATGATGCCAAAATATCCAAGAGGTAACTTGTCTTGCAACAATTTTAGGATGTGTGTCCAGCACATATTCCATGTTTTCCTCTGCACAGGGAAGTATACCTTTCTATTGAGTTGGTACCAGGGGCAACACCAACATCAAAGGCACCTTACAGGAAGAGCACTCCAGAGTTAGTAGAGCTTAAGTTGCAGTTGAAGGAAATGCTTGACAAAGGATACATTAGGCCAAGTGTATCACCATGGAGTGCATTTGTATTGTTCGTGAAGAAGAAGGATGGTACTGTTAGATTGTGCATTGATTATAGGCAGCTGAACAAGGTGACAATCAAGAACAAGTACCCATTGTCGAGGATTGATGACATGTTTGATCAGTTGAAGGGAGTAGAAATGTTCTCAAAGATAGATCTGCGATCAGGATACCATCAGGTACGCATCAAGGAAGAGGACATCTACAAGATTTCCTTTAGGACTAGGTATGGGCATTATGATTTTTTTATAGTTCCATTCGGTTTGACTAATGCTCCAGCTAGTTTTATGTGTTTGATGAATAGTGTGTTGTGTCCTTATCTGGACAATTTTGTTATTGTATTACTTGATGAATTCTTGGTATATTCTAAGAATGAGAAAGAACATGTCATCATTTAGTAGCAGTGTTGATATTGCTAAGAGAGCATCAATTGTATTCTAATATTAGCAAGTGTAGTTTCTTTTAGACAAAATTACACTACTTAGGACATGTTGTTTCCAAGAATGGCATAGTAGTAGATCCGGAGAAGATAAAGGCTATCATGGACTAGGAAGATCTTATAAATGTGGAGGAAGCTAGATCATTCATGGGGTTAGCATGTTACTACAATAGGTTCATCAAGAACTTCTCACGCATTGCATATCTTATTACATCATTGCAAAGGAAAGGTAAGTTTGAATGGACAGAGGAGTGCACAACTAGTTTTGAGTAGTTGAAGTAGTTAATAACAAATGCTTGAGTGTTAAATATTGCAAATCTAGAAAAAGAGTTCGTAGCGCGTATAGATGCTTGCAAGAGAGGGCTTGGTGGAGTCCTTATGCAGGAGGTATAGGTGATAAGCTCTGAGTCCAGGAAACTGAATGATCACAAACAGAACTACGTGGTTCATGATCTTGAGTTGGAAGCTATTATTCATGCTTTGAATATGTGGAGACATTATCTTCTTGGCATAATTTTTATGTTGATGAGCGATCACTGTGGATTAAGATATTTGTTTTACCAACCGAAATTGAATTGGAGGCAAGATATATGGTTGGCTACCCTTAGTGAGTTTGACTTTGACATCATGTACATTAAAGGAAAGGAGAACAGGGTTGCATATGCTCTCCGCAGGAAAGTACAATTGAACCATGTTGTAGCAGTGAGCTCATATGGAACAAATTTACAAGATAAGATCTTACAGGTAGGACAACGAGATGATAGGTACAAGGAGCTTATACATAGGTTACAAGAGGGTACAGGTGATTAGGATGTGGATTATCATCTTACAACAAATGGCTTGGTGAGATTTAGGGACAGGATCTATGTGCCAGACGAAAATGAACTCAAGAAGCTTATCTTGAGGGAGTTTCATGCCAAACCATATTCAGGTCACCAAGGATATCAGAAAACATTGACAATAGTGAAGAAGTTACACTATTGGTTGAATCTAAATAAGGAAGTGGTAAATTTCATGGCCAGATGTTTGGACTATCAGCAGGTTAAAGCAGAGTGTAAGCATCCAGGTGGGTTGCTTCAACCTATTCTAATTCCAGAATGGAAATGGTAGGTTATTTCCATGGATTTAATTACAGATCTTCCGAGGACATCGAGACAACATGATTCTATCATGGTTGTGGTAGATAGGTTGAGCAAGGTAGCTCACTTCATTCCAGTAAAGACTACTTATTCACTCAGTGAGGTAGCATGTATCTTCATCAAGGAGATTGTGAGATTGCATGGTGTTCCAAAGAAGATTGTGTCAGACAGGGATGCCACGCTCACTTCCAAGTTTTATGAGTTGTTTGCGGGTTTGGGGACAGATTTGGCCTTCACTAAAACTTATCATCCACCTACATATGGACAGACAGAGAGGGTCAAAAATATACTAGAGGATATGTTTAGGATGTATGTCCTGCATTAGCAAAGGAGATGGGAGGAGTACCTTCCATTAGTTGAGTTCGCTTACAACAACGGTTATCAAGAGTCACTGAGGATGAGTATGTTTGAAGCACTATATTGGTGGAGTTGTAACACTCCCATCAGTTGGAGTGATCTAGTGAACAAAATACTGATTGGACCGGACATGTTGGTAGACATGGAACAAGAAATGCATGTTATAAAGAAGAATCTAAAGGCAACACAAGACAGGAAAAAAATTTATGCATACTAGCACATGGCATTTAAGGAGTTTCAGGTTGGGGAGCATGTGTATTTGCGCATCAAGCCCAAGAAGATTTCCTTGAGTATCAGATCATGTGCCAAGTTGGAACCACGGTATTATGGCCCTTTTGAAATCCTTGAGAGGATTGGACTAGTGGCCTACAGACTCGCACTGCCTGCGACAGTAAAAGTCCATGATGTTTTTCATGTTTCATTGCTTAAGAGATATGTAAAGGATTTTGATCGTGTTATTGATTATTTTATATTGCAAGTGGAACAAGAAGGAGAATTCCAATCAGAACCCCAATGCATATTGTAGCGGAAACATCTTGTGCTCTGGAACAAAGCACTCGAGCAGTTTAAAGTGAAATGGAAGCACTTTGGGCCCAATGAAACTACATGGGAGATGGTTGATTAGATGAGAGCTATTTATCCTTCATTTTTTTCCGGTGAAGGCAAATGATTTTTGGTATTTATACATGTTTATGTATGTTTTTATTGTAAATACCGTAATGAGGTAAGTTACAAAGCTGCAATAAGCAGTATGGTTGTCATGTTGTCATGTTTTACATGATAGTTTTGCTTTTGAGCAGTATGTTATTGTAAATACTGCAATGAGTTGTGTTATAAAGCTCCATAGGTAGTATGTTTTTTTATTTTCAACGGTTTTGTTGGCTATAGGTGTGGTATAACACCGAGGACGATGTTCCCCTAAGGGGGAGGGGTCTGTAACAACCCCAGGTTAAAAGTTCATGTAATAAAAGTTAATAAAGGAAAAATAAGACCACGTGCAAGGGACACTTATTCCAAGCTTAATTTTCGGCAAAATATCCTAGTGGGCATCACTTGATGTGTTTATGGCTAAGGGAAAATGGCAAGGAAATGGCTAAGACTTTGGAAAAGAAAAAAGGTATTTTTGGCACATTATTTATGAAAATAATGAAAATTAGGAGAAAAGGAAGGTGAAAGGCCACAAGTTGCATGTGAGGAGGAAAATGAAGGAAAATAATGGAAAATTGAAGAAATTAGTGACCGCATCAAAAAAAATACCTCACAGCATCAGTTGGTAGCCTTTTGTCAATTTAGTGTTAGAATTAGTCTTAAAGAGGAGAAGAGCACCAAGAGGAGAAAGAAAGAAAGCAAGCAAAGGAAGGACAATAAAATGAAAGGAAAAGAAAAAGGAAAGGAAAGGAAAGTAAAGGAAGGAAATGGTCAAGCAACTTCAAAAGGAATTCTTGTAGGTAACATGTTGCATGTTTTATTTCCTAGCTAGTTTTGACATGCATGGTATGTGCATGTTGTTATTTGGTTCTTTTTCTATCATTTGTATGGATTTTTTTGGGTTTTGACAATGGATTTTAGCCTAGCCTTGCCATTTCCAGATAGCCATGGTGTGATGGGATTGTTCTTAGTTTTGAGCTTTGGATTGTTGGAAGACTTTGGATCCAGGTGAGGTGGTCTTAGGAAAATTCCCAAAGGCCTAGGAATCCCTTGACCGATAATGGTAGGATACACAATAAATCCTGAGGGTGGAGACATGAACATTCCTCAAGGTATTGGTGAATAAATTCTGAGGCATCCGAGCTCGGTTTGGTTTTGTGATCTCAACACCGGTTTAGGTGAGATCATGGTATGGTGAGGGTGGAGGTGGTTTAACCTCTAGATTCCCTTGGTTGTGTTTGAATTGGATTATCCCATGAGATCCCACATTCATGCTTGGAATATGGCACAGGGGTGATTAGATGAAGGAAATATTTGGTTCATCCAATCTATGGTTGGGTGGAACGTGGAAGTCCCAAACCTGGTTGGTATTTTCCTATGTTTAATCCAAGCTAAGTTTCTCTTGCTTTTAATGAGGAATTGTTTTGGTTATTATGTGGCTTTAATGTTTGCTCTCTTATTATTATTTATCTAGTTATATGATGGTTATAAGCAAGGTTATATGACAGATCTTTGTCATGGATCTTTTCATGTTTTCACTTGTAACTAAATGAATAATTAATGCAAGAACAAATTGGTGTTATAACAGCTAATGTGAGAAGGTTGTGACCCTTCTTATTAAACCTCAGTTAAGATTTTAGTTCCTTATGTTCAGACTTGCATTCATGACCTATAGGTTATATATTTACCAAGTTTGACAGAATTCCAGTCCCGGTTGGGGGTGGTCAGGTCAAGTCCTGGTTTTATTTTTTGGTTTACAAGCATTTTTCTATGTTATTTATATTCTCTATAAGTTTCACTGAGTTCTAGGTAGATACCTGAGTCCTGGACCTGAAAAAGTGGCACATAATTAGGAGTCGCTAACATATAACTGAGTAAAAAAGTCCATAGTCACATGGAGGCAGGATTATGAGTGCGACTGGGAACCCATAGTCACATGGAGGCCTTGACAAGGGAGATATTGGGGCTCTAGGTCAGGGAAAAATTGAGTTGTCTCAGTGTTTGGACAAATCCTGGAGGTCCTATGGCACTTGAGGGAAGTCAATAAGATCTTATGTTGTTGACTCCATTTCCTTAAGGTCACATAGGAGGTTGAGTATTATCATAGTGACCCTTAGCTCATGTTTACCTCAGGCAAGCCAGTGAAAGTGGGTAAATGTGGGAGGAGGCGTTACAATATCCTAACTCATCGAACTTGTAGCACTCTAGTTCATGCATTTCTATTTCTCCTACTTTCAAATTCTTCAAACTATATGATCCCTATTGTATAATGGAAATATCGACCAAGATGACTTCTTCGCCTTTTGCAGTGAATTAGATAACCGTGTAGAAAGTTTCTAAGCAACCTCTTGCATTACCACTTTATATATAACAAATAGAGGCAATAGATTCATACCTCTATATGCACTAAATACTCGTATCAATGTTCCATTAGGGGAGTGAACCTATCAACAATATTTGGCAAGGATGGTCTTGTTTTTTTAGACATACATGGTGGTTCAACATCGCAAAGCATCTGATACAACACTGAGATGAAATGTTCAGTGATATTTGCATAAACACCTCAGTAGCCTCTCTATCATATAAACTTGCAATATATGTGCACCAACAATATATCATTGGAAAGGCCCATTTCCATCCCATCCCGGGAAACTCCAATTTGGCACAAATGCCATTTAACAAGTAAGAATACATATAAACTTAGGTTTTCCCCCTCTACTGTAGTTTCATCCCTTCTGACACAATTCTTCAGTGAAATAGCTATTAGATCAACCTAGTTGAATATGGTCCCTTTGGTTGCACAAGGATGTACCATGTAGACCCATTTCTCTTCAAATAATTCAACATTTTCCCTACCATAAATTCTAGAGCACATCGCCATCAGATATTGATATACCCTCCTAAGCATCTTGGTATTATATATACCATCAAGTCTATGTTAGAATTTATTGAGCTCTTGCCACCATGACTTGAGAATTTCTTTGGTGGATTCTTTTATGTTCCATACCATCTTGAATTGAGATATTCTTGTGGTTTAGGTAGCTTGTAATACATTTGAATATCTTTGTAACAACCCTGGTAAAAATTCATGTAGAAATATATAAGACCACAGTGATGGGACATGTATTCCAAGATGAATGGTGGGCTAAACATCCTAATGGGTGTTCAATTTTGATTTATTATGGCAAAGGAAATGGAAAAGGTTTTGGAAAGGCATGAGGCAATAATTGACATTTTATTTATAAAAATAAAGGAAAATAGGAGAAAAAGGGAGGTGAAAGGTCACAAGTTGCATGTGAGGAGGAAAATTAAGAAAAATAATGGAAATTGAAGAAAATAGAGGCCTCATTGATAAAAAGGCTTTTGAGGATCAGTTGGAAATATTTTACTCACACTTATGGCTCTCGTTCTATTATCTCTCTCATACTCTTGGATGCTTATAGTTTTCTTGGATCACTCTTATAGAGTGTGGATACTTAGTGATTTGGAGCGAGAAGGAAAAGGAAGAGCAGGAAAACACAAGCAGACATCAGGATCAAATACTACAATGGGTTTTGATTTTAGGTACCAAGTTGCATGTATGTTTTCCTCACTAGTTTTGCCATGCATGGTGTATGCATGTGGATTTTCCTAGTCTTTCCATTTATTGGATAGCCATGGTGGTGTGGGTTTATTTCGATTGATTGTTTTCTGGTTGTTTCTCATGATTCCTTTAGTTGTGGGTTGAGTTATTAGTTCCTGGAGCATTGTTTGGAAAAACACTTTAGAGCCCGATGGACAGTTGTTGGGTTGAGTTTCTAGTCCTGGAGCCTTGGTTGGAAAAACGCTCTAGATCCCTAGGTGGGTTGAGTTACAAGTCCTAACGCCTTGGTTGGACAAACACTCTGGAGTCTGGAAATAGTTGGAGTTGAGTTACTAGTATTGGAAGGCCTGGTTGGAACAAACACTCTGGAGCCCTGGAACAACTTAGATAGAGACCAATATGTGATGGTTGTGATGTCCGACCGTGAGGTGGAATCACTGTTTGAGGGTTGAGGTGGCTTGGCCTCTTGAAGCCCTGGATTGGTTATGATTGATGTGTCTAATTTGATCCCACATTCATGCTTGGAATATGGCACGGGGGTGATTGGCTGAAGAGATATTTGGCTCAGCCAATATATGGTCGGGTGGAACGCGGAAGTCCCATCTCCAGTTGGTTTCTACATTCATTAATGAGAAATTCATTCCATTGGTATTGGGTATGAAAATGTATTGATTTATATGTGGATTCTATTGTTGATGTATCCACGGTGTCTCTGTTGTTATTATGCTGGTTATAAGCATGTATTTTTACAGTAGTCATGTATGTATCTCTCCATGTTTTTACTTGTAAATGAATGCACATTGTATCTATGGTCAAATAGATTGTATGGAAGCTAATGATCTAAGGGAGAAATGCTTCATAGCGATTCTCATACAAGTATGAGACCCCTACGCTTAGATATGTTGTTTACACTTGTAGTTTCAATGTTTGTGACATGTTTGAAAAAATTCCTGTCATGGTTAGGAGGGGTCTAGATGAGTTCTTATTGATGTGATTTCTTCTGTATAATTGTACAGTTGTTAGTTATCATCCCTGAAATTTTCATGAAGTTTTGTTAAGAGCATTGGGTTCTGAGCTTGAAAAGGTGGCTCAAATCCCGGGGACGCTGGCACAAAACTGAGAAATTGGGGCCCTAGACGTTGGCATGGAGTGTTATTCCTACGTCTATAGCCTCCTGGACGTTGGCTTGCAAGCCTCTGCCTACGTCTATGGCTCAAAGCGGTCAAAATGTCAGTGTGACCTAGGGGTAAGAGGATTGGAAGTTTGGGTTATCTCCTGGGGATGTTATTGTTGCTATACAAGGTATGTATGTTGTGTTTCCGTCAGTTCCACTTCCTTAAGGTCACCTAGGAGGTTGAATCTCATTATAGTGGCCTCTCGTCACATGTTTACCATGGTTGGTCAGTTACTTGGGTAGATGTGGGAAGAGGGTGTTACAATTGTGTAAATTTATGTAGATGTTCTATGCTTGATGCAAATTTACTTTTCACTATAGCAATCACATAAACAATTAGGTAAAATGTTGATAGAACATACTAGTGGATCTACAGAAGACAAACCAAAAACATAAAAATGTGGTGGTGCGTTACGATGGTCAACAAGATGCTTCAACCAGCAAAGACTCCTTGGTCAGCCAACCCAGCATGTGTCACAACAGCCCTCAAAACAGCCACACGGTCAACTCAAATTCAACCCCAGAAAATTCAACAATGTCTAGAAAAGTGAACGCAAGACAGCAGTAATAAAGTCAATGCAGCTCAGTCTTTGGTCAACCTTTTGACCTCAGTTCTTGTGCCAATATGTACGGCCTTCCAAAATCAAATTCTCCACCAATTTTCAGCCTATTTGGACCATTCTTTGACCAAAGTCAATGCTTGTCAAAATTTCGTGGAAACACTAGCTGCAATAAATTCATCCAAACCGTAGCTGCAGTAAATTCGTCCTTCTTCCCACGTGTGAACCGAAACTACTTCCAAGGAGCTCATACTAAATCAGAGGAGGAGATGATTTGTGAGGATGAGATGAGTGAAAAATTCCTCCAACGTTGACTCTATTTATATCAATCACTGAGGTGTGTGACACATCTACTGGGGGTGTAAAACCTTAAGGCTGACCTGCACATATTTGAAATTATTAAAAATAAATTCAAAATAAATGTTATTCTCATCACATTAAGATCAATTTTAGATCGATCTTACACCTCTCTGAAAGAGGAACCCAATACAAATATAGGTATCTTCATCTGAGCATCACAACATGGATTTTGGACCTAGTTGTCCAATTTTAACACTCCCTCTTAACTAGGGAGAACTCCATCCACATGTGCAATCAAACATCGTGCGTCATCTCGCTGTAACTTACTTTACTAGCCTTTTTATTTTAGAACAAAAGTGGGTCAATCAGAAAGACATCATTCCCCGGCTGACAGATTCAACCCAGAGGTCCGAAACCTCTATCGAACTCACAAAGAGTCTCATACCAACCTGAAGTTGGTTTACCTGACCCAAAGTCAGTAGGAGGTCTGAAACCTCGCTTGGACTCAAGAGAGTCATATATACTAACCTGAAGTTAGTCTAATTGACCTGAAGTCTGTTGGAGATCTGAAACCTCACTAGACTTAATCCCAGATCAAGTGGTTGGATACGTGTCATCCTAGATAGAGAGAACAACAATCTCTGATGCGTCCATCAGTCTTTGCTACTAGTCTCTAGCTTTTCCCACCTCATTGTCAAAATGAGAGGTACTTCCCATGAGTCCAGAACTCAAATGGGTAGGATGCATATGGGGCATAAATCATGAGAGGCGAACCAACTCAATCATCATGGTGGGGCCCAAGCACACCAACAAGGTTTGGCAAGCCTAGCCCTATGGTTTCTTATAGCTCCGAGAAGCTATCCCCAAAGCCCCCTAGAGCTCCCAGAGCTCATCGTCCAACAGGACCCTCAGAATAGGGTCATTCCACGATTCCAAGATTCTCATGGAAGTTTAGGAACATGACCTTCCCCAAGGGCATAGTGAGAATATCCGCAACCTGCTCATCAGTTCCAATGATCGAGCCTTACGGCGCCTTGTTGTACCATATCCCAGATAAAGTGGTACCATCCATCAACATGTTTGGAACAATCGTGGAACACAAGATTCTATGACAAACGAATCCCCCTCTAGTTATCACAAAGGATAAGGGTCGCATCTAGCACATACTCAAAATTCTCACTGAAAAGCTTTCGCAACCAAGTGATTTCACAACAGGCCATACATGTTACAATGTATTCAGCCTTAGCGGTGCTCAAGGCTACCGAGTTCAGTTTCCTGCTCGAAGCAGATCTTCATTTGAAGTAGCATCCAGATGTGCTCTTGCGATCCACCACACTGCCAGCCCAATCGGCATCAATATAACTGTTGGGCAGTGAAAGAGGAATGAAATTACTATGTATTTGTTCATTCTTTTACCATAGATATACTTCTGTTTGCCTTGAAAAGGTAATTTATCATAAGAATTGCAATTAAACTGGAAAGGTTTATGTTTAGCATAAAAACGTGACTAAAGGTTACTTTTATTGGCAAAACAGGAATTCGAAGAGGTGAGCAGCTATATCAAAGGCGTGGCTGAGGACAATCTAACTACTACCTCGTCCATGATAAAGCATATCCAGCCGAAGCCAAGAAGATCTGAACGAATCGCCCAGAAAGGATAGGGGACAACTCGGCCTTGAACAAAGTGAATAGAACGATGACAAAACAAGAGAGGAGCGAATCCCTCAGGATCAAAAGATCCTGAGGGATCGATGTTCAAACTTATCATGGTTCTTAATTTGTCTGTCGAAGAATTAAATATAAGGCAACAATCTTTAGTGAGGATGGAGGGGCGTGCGTGTGATTATTGTGAGAGAAAGCTTAGTTGAAAGACTCTTGTATTTCTTCTGCAATCAAATGTTTATTAACTCTCGGTCATGAGAGAACTCCATCTGTAATGCTTTTTGATTTAATATAAAACACAGGTTTCATCCATTCTCTAAGAGTTCTGAGTTAGTCCAGCGGTATTTCACTGGCGCTAAGGGCCCGGCTCTGGTGGAATTACTATGTTGTTGTATTATTAATATTTGTTTGTTGATGCGTGAAGTGTGTTTATTATTCATTCTTATTCCAGAATTGCTTCATCATTGTTGAATCGAGTGCAGAGTTATTGTTGTTTCGTTCTTTATCGAACTTACATTTATTGATCAGTTATCTTGTTACTACTTTCCGGATTTGCTGTTCTGTAGGTACATCGAGTTGTTGTTCCATTAATCTATGGATTTTTATTAGACTATGATTGACTGTCGACAGGCTTGAGTGTGAAGATTTAATTATTTGAATTGCATTTGTAATCGTTGTTTATTTCATGCTGTTGTTCTTTTTTTAGATTTCATTCCTTATAATTTGCTTTAATTGAATCTTCTTTTGTTTCAATTGCTTTAAGATCTCCAAACTGTAGAGGATAGAGGTATTCGCTCCAAGTCCCCAGATTTGGTCATCTTACATCGATTTCTAAGGGAAAGAGTTATTGCTACTGCATCCCTGATCGATGTTCTGCAAAGATTGAGTAGTTTAATCCTTCTGTTCATGTCACTATAGTTAGGTTTCTTTTCAAGCATTGGTTACTTTTGTTTCTACTATTTTATACTACATCTTCATAGCATTGCTCTTAGATAATTGCAGCCTCAAACAGAGTGCACTCTTGGAATAAAAAGACGCTCCCGGATTGATGATTAATGTGAGATAATTAGGTGTTCAAAAGATACCTTTTTATGCCTCGACATTTTGGCACCGTTGCCGGGGAGAGTGTATGCCATATTACAGGAGCAATGCACAGTTGATTTTCTTCTGCTTGTGGAGAATTGGGTATTAAAGACGGAAGGTAAGAACCTGCGCACTGGGCAAGAAACACACTTGCTCGCAGCTCACTTCATAGCAGAAGTAAGTAAGCTTTTCTTTTGGGTAGGAATGAAGGATTGTTTCTTTGAATGAATAAACCAATTAAGCAAAACAAAATTCCTCCTAAAACTGAAAAACCTAAGGGATCGGTGACCCTTGGGCGCACGACCTTTATTGATGAAATCCTTAAAAGAACTGAATCTCAGCCATCTATAGGATTTAAAAGAACTACTTCTAGACAGCCTACTAGTTCCCTTCAGGCTACAGAGTCACCATCTGAGGCCTTCACTGGGATACATAGTCAAACAGAGGGAATTAAGCAAGATTCCCAAGAAATTGAGAATCCTTGCATAAGTTTCCTTCAAGAAGGGAACTCTAGCAATCTCCGAGAAGGAGAAGGGGAAACGAGGGAAACCACAGACTCACAATATCCTATTAGAATTGCCCAAACAATAAACAACCCACACAAGGGAAGTGTTGTTCAATTTATTCAAAACCAAGGTCCTGAATCACCTCAAACAATAGGACAATAGGGAATACTTATTCCAGACAAAGGGAGTGCTGTAAAAGCTATTTCTACCCCTTCTCGTCAACCTAGAAATTCCCTGGAAATCCCAGAGGGGTATTGGCATATCTTCGATCAAATGGCCCAGAACCAAAACCAGAACCAGCAGACCTCTACGCTGCAATATCCTATAGTAGATACTACAGTCAACGCACCCATGAAAGCTATTCCTCTTCAACATATTCCCACATTTCATGGATTGACATCAAAAGACCCAGATGCGTTTCTGTTTGAATTTGACGTGCTGTGTAGAGGATATGATTACACCACCGACGCCCAAAAACTGAAACTGTTCCCTTCTACGTTAAAAGGGGCAGCCTTACGATGGTTTATGGGATTAGGTGGGGGTGTCATAACTGATTGGGATCATATGAAGACTGCATTTTTAAAGAAATATCAAGATTATTGTAGGTCCCGGGAATTAAAAGATGAAATATTCCAGATGACAGCAAAACCAAGTGAGACCTTGGAAGAGTATGTGGAACGATTCCAATATAATCTTCAAAGATCCCCTTATGCATCTTCACCCCTCCCTGATAACGTTTTGAAAACTGCATTAATTAGGGGAATGAAATATCAATGGGTTGAAACATTGAATCTTATGGGAAAAGGTGATATATATCAAGAAAGCTATTCTGACATCATTGATTTGTGCATCAGGTGCTCAAGAGGTAATACAAGGTTGAAATCAGTAGAACGTGACATAATTACAAGGGAAAATAAGGCCTCTAATGAAGGTGTGACTCATGCAGAGATTGGAAATCTGCTAGAATACTTTAAGACGGACATACTGGGGACTCTAACAATGCAGTTTGACATCATGCAAGCCAAACAGAAGCAGGCAGAAACAGAGCAAAACTTGGCAATATTTTTCCCCAGATGCAGAAAGAAACACAGTCACAAATAATGCCCGTTGGATGTGGTTAAAGTCTGTGCCATTTGCACGAAAGATCACCCTACAGAAGGATGTCCCTCGCTTCCAGGCCTCAAATCAGTTTATAAGGAGGTAGAAGAGGAATCGGAAGTGGTATGTCTACTTAATCAGCACCGACAGTGGCGGCCACGACCATCAGGTATGCCAAATGATCCATTTTCTTTTCAACCTCCTCAATATAATACTCAACAATATAGTGGGATGTGGCATAATCAACCATCTTTTCCTAATTGGTCACAACAGCCATTTCCTCCCACATCGTGGCCAAATCAAACAAACCCAAATAACTGGCCTAGCTTTCCTTTCTACCCACCATTTTGGCCTACATAATGGTCCCCTTCTACTTCCCAGAATCAGGCCTGGCAGTCAAACTGGCAAAAACCTCCAAATCAGCCAGCTGGATCAATTCCTCTCTCTCAACCTACACTGCCAGCTCCCTATCCAAACCCCCAGACTAACTTAAGACTGCAGCTCCCAGCCCAGCCCAACCCAAACCCAAACAATAGACCAGTTCAGACTGTCCAAATAATGGAACCTCCAGAAACAGAAACTGAACTGAGGGAGTGAAATGATCTTCAATTAAGGTCTAGGCGTATAGTGGAAACATAGAGAAATAATGATGACTGAATTGAAGATCTGTTACCTGAAGAACAAGCAGAACAAAATGAGAGGGAAGTTCAACAACAAAATCAGCAACAAGTAACAACTTCCTCTCCACCATTCCCAGAACGATTAATTATCCCTCGTCCGTTAGAACAACCTAATTTTGATCTTCTGGGAGAATTAAAATATTTATGTATAAAAATCCCTCTCCTCCAAGCTATTCAAGATATTCCTATATACGCAAAAACTATTAAGGAATTATGCATAAAGAAGCCAAAGAGGAGAACAACAACCAATCCCACTGTCCAAATAGTTGGTACCTTATCTGATTTATTATCAGGAATGGAAACACCCATTAAATACGAAGACCTAGGAAATCCTATAGTGACAGTACAGATCAATGGCCAATCATTTCCAAATGCCTTAGTTGATTTGGGGGCAGCAATCAACATTTTAACAACCACTACCTGTCAGAAACTTGGCATTACATCACTCGAACCAACAACAACCTTGTTGGAATTAGCTGACTGATCAGTATTCAAACCAGAAGGCACATTACAAGACGTCATGGTATCTGTAGATTCCTGGGAATACCCTGCTGATTTCCTGGTCATCAATCCAAAGAATCGACTAGATGGACATCCATTAATTTTAGGTAGACCTTGGTTGGCAACCGTCGTTGCTTATAGTGGATGCCGACAAGGCAATATGACCATTACAAGGGGAAATTATGTCAAGAATTTATCTCTATATCCCCCAGCCCATCCAATTCTATCAATAATCAAAACGAGAAAACCACCTGCATCATATCTTATGGAGAATATGAGATCACCTCTAACTATAGAGAATGCTCTTGATTTTAAAGATCAAATAGAGGATGATATCATTAATAATTTTATTAATAAATCACAAACCAAATCTCATTTGCAATGTCACATGATTAAAGCAGCATTCGATAATAAAGAAGAAGAAGATCCTTTTAAAGATATTCCTGATCAAACCATTCCTACTACTTCTATGAGCAATTGTAAGGTTGTAGAAATCGAGCCAGGAAAAACTTTAAATATTAATAAAAATCTCACTACTGAACAAGAAGAGAAATTGGTCCAATTATTACGAAAATACAAAGCAGCCTTTGCATGGGATTACCCCGACATGAAAGGAATTGATCCTCAATTGTGTACTCACCACATTTACATTGAAAAATATGCAAGACCCATTCACCAACCTCAAAGGAGACTAAATCCTCACCTTAAAGACATTGTGAAATATGAATTACAAAAACTATTGGATGTCAATTTCATCTACCCAATATCTGATAGCAAGTGGGTCTCCCCATTAGTGGTGGTACCAAAAAAAAATGGAAAGTAGAGGATATGTGTAGATTACCATGAACTTAACAAGGCAACACAGAAAGACCACTTTCCCCTCCCTTTCATTGACCAGGTATTAGATACATTGGCAGGAAAGAAATTATTTTCATTTTTCGATGGCTTCAGTGGGTATAACCAAATATAGATTGCCCCTGAAGACCAGGACAAAACTACTTTTACCTGCCCATGGGGGACATTTGCCTACCGAGTCCTACCTTTTGGCCTATGCAATGCCCCTCCTACATTCCAAAGGGCAATCCTCAGCATCTTTGCAGACCTAATAAATGAAGGCCTCAAAGTATATATGGATGACTTCACCCCTTATGGGGATGACTTTGAGCCTGCATTAGACAACCTATAAAAAGTACTGCAAAGATGTATTGACACTAGGCTTTGCTTAAGCAACGAAAAGTGTCTTATGATGATGACTGAAGGAGTTATTTTAGGCCATTATATTTCAACAGAAGGAATTCAGGTAGACCCGGCTAAAATTCAAATACTCTTGTTAATTCCTACACCTACTACACAAACAGAGGTACGTAGCTTTCTTGGATTTTCTGGTTACTATAGAAGATTTATAGAACATTATTCTCGAATAGCTGCACCTTTATATGCACTGACTGGAAATACTGATTTTGTTTGGATAGATAAATGTGACAATGATTTTAATGATCTGAAGAAGCTCGTTGCAATAGCCCCAGTGCTGAGGGGCCCAAACTGGAATTTGTCGTTCCAAATTTCATCTGATGCCTCAGACACAGCAATCGAAGCAGTACTTGGGCAGGAGGAAGACAAAAATCCATATGCAATTTATTACATTAGCAAAAATCTGACCCCTGCTGAATTAAATTATACTGTGACTGAGAAAGAATTTTTAGCTGTAATTCATGCTATAAACAAATTTAGACATTACATAACTGGGTATCCTGTAGTACTCTATACAGATCACTCTGCCATTAAGTTTTTAGCAAATAAACCTGTTACAAACGGAAGAGTGACAAGATGGTTGATTTTACTGTAGGAATTTGATATCACGATCAAAGATCGACTGGGCAAAGAGAACCCTGTAGCTAACTTCCTGTCAAGAAGGCCAAAGCCAACATATATAGAAGCAGTTGAAGACCACTTTCCGGATGAACATCTCTTCGCTGTTACTACCAGAACACCATGGTATGCTGATATAGCGAACTATTTGGCAATAGGTAAATTACCAAAACATCTGTCCCTTAATGAACGTAAGCAAATAATACATCGCAGTCCCCACTTCTCCTGGATTGGAGGTTACCTGTTTCATACAGGTGCAGATATGCAAATAAGGAGATGCGTTAGGGAGGATGAGGTATTCGAAATCCTAAAATCATGCCATGGTGGACAGTGTGGTGGAAATTTTGTAGATCGTAGAACTGCCCACAAAGTTTTACGAACAGGCTATTACTGGCCTACTATCTTTAAAGACGCTAAAAAATTCGTGCAGGCCTGTGATAGCTGTCAAAGCGCAGGTCGCCCTAGGTAGTCTGATGAAATGCCCTTGAACCCTCAACTAGTGATTGAATCGTTTGAACGTTGGGCCCTTAACTTCGTTGGTCCTATTAGCCCCCCATCAAACCAAAAAACATATATCCTAGTTGCAACTAAATACGTTACCAAATGGGTTGAAGCAGAGCCTCTTTCAAAAGCTACAGAGGATTCTGTAATCCAGTTTCTTTTCCAAATTTTTGTCCGCTATGGCCTCCCGAGAGATATAATCACAGATGGAGGGCCACAATTCGTAGGTGACAAATTAGCTGAAACATTGAAAAATTACCATATTCAGCATAAAATTACAACTCCATACCACCCACAGGCCAATGGCCAAGTTGAGAGCACGAACAAGGTAATCGAATCTATATTGACAAAAACCGTTGCCTCACATAGACGAGATTGGGCCTACAGATTGCCAGAAGCACTATGGGCATATCGAACGACATGGAGACCTACCACAGGATATTCGCCATACCAATTGGTATTTGGAAAAGAACCCATCTTTCCTATCGAATTTGAAGTTCAAACATTAAGAACAACTCAAAAGGTGGGTCTGAATTTAGATGAAGCCCAAGCTAAAAGACTGCAGCAAATTAACGAATTAGATGATATTAGGCTCTCTGCTCTTCAGCACACAGAATTAATTCAACAACAGAGAGCCAAATGGCATGACGCCCATATCAAAGAAAAGATCTTCCACGAAGGAGACTGGGCACTCCTATATGATTCTCGGTTTCAGGATTTTCCCGGAAAGCTCCAGACGAGGTGGCTTGGACCCTATGAAATACAGAAAGTGCATGATAATGGCACTCTCACATTAGTTACCATTGATGGATCTGGACATTCCTTTAAGGTAAACGGTCATCGCGTACGATTGTATCACAAGCCACTTACCCGGGAATCCTTTTACCAGCAGTTACGGGAAGATTCCACCATGGAAATTTCGCTAAAGGGGAGAATTCCTCCTCGGCACCAATTTGATAAATCATTCCTTTTTAATTTTGTACATAAAGCATTTTTTTCTGTTTTTTATTGTTGTTTTATGAAATTTTTTGTTAATATTCCTTTATTTCTTTATCGCTTGATTTATCAAATTCTTTTTTTTTTTAAAGAAAATGAAAAAATAAAAAAAAAATTTCTGTTTTTTATTGTTGTTTTATGAAATTTTTTGTTAATATTCCTTTATTTCTTTATCGCTTGATTTATCAAATTCTTTTTTTTTTTAAAGAAAATGAAAAAATAAAAAATAAAAATTGTTTTTTTCACGCTTGTTGTTCCTTTCTAAAAGGAATAGTAGTTTCACAGAGTGCTTTTACTGTTCCTTTTGAAGGAACAGCACTTTCGCAGAATATTTTTCTGATGTTCCTTTTGAAAGGAACAGCAGTTTCGCACAGTGTTTTTGCTGTTCCTTTCCAAAGGAACAACATTTCCGCAGAACTTTTTTTGTTGTTCCTTTTGAAAGGAACAACAATTTCGCAGATTGTTTTTGCTATTCCTTTTAAAGGAACATCACCTTTTTTTGGGGTGATTGTTTTCTATTTTAAGCTAGCCTTTTGAATTTTTGATCACTTTTCTGAGGGCAAAAACATCATTTGTATACAATCATACAAATTAAAGATTACTGTAATCAGAAAATCAAAAGAAATCGTCATTTTTAACGGAATTGTCTAGTAATGAAAAAAGCAGGGAAAAGGGGCATGATCAATAACATAACATTGCTATTATTACCATTAAATTAATCTGATTGATTATTTTTATCATGATTGGTTCTTTCCCATATCCTATAACTTTCTTTGATATTTATCTCTGAAATGGAAATAAGGGTATTTTTTTTTTTATTGAGATGTTCAGACTTCTTCCACCATTCCTACTCTTAAGGAGTGTTGAGCCATCCCTTATGAATAACTGAGGAAAAGTGTTGTTTGAAAAAAAAAAATATTTACATTTTGCAGATGGAGGATAGGGGGTCTCATTAAGAGCCAGCCTACTTTGATCATAGAGAAGGCAGTGAAGTGGCATTCCCATTATGGCCACCAAACCAGGGAAATGGTCCAATAGAAAATTGAAAATCAAGAAGTCCTTGGAACAGTAGGTCTCATCACGAGCCGGCCTGCCCACCTTTCACTTCTTCCCGGTGAACGGCATTGTGATTTATCTGGTCACCAAGCCAGCACAATGGCCTCCGTCTTGCTATTCAATAAAAAATATATATAAAGAAACAAAAAGAAGCACTTCCTCAGTATGAATAAAGGACAATGGTTCCATGGGTAAGAAAGCAACTCTGTCAAGGTTATGGACACCTGTGGGCAACAGAGTTCTGTTGATGGTATTGAAGTCATACTTATGCACATCAATAGTTATATTTAACCCTTTTTCTATATCTTTATTTAATATCAAATGAAAAGCATGAATTCCTTACTTCTACTTTCGAACCTATTATACATGAAGATTATTATAAATCGATCATATTAGTTTAATATGGTAAATAATGCAACTATATTTATGTCAACCTTATGCTGTCCCTTCCCCTCATATTTGAATCATTACAACGCGATTTCCGATTCATTACCGATTTATCTCATGCATTGATTTCAGTAATCACTATAATTTGATTGATTGTATCATAATTACGCCTGTTTTTTTTATGTTGTCCTATTGCTATGCCACACATGCCACCTTCAATTAACGGTCGAGGACGACCTATCGTTCATTTGGGGGGCGTGAATATCTGCATGCAGACCAAACTCCGAGATTTCTTTACCATATATGGACTAAATCCTCGCATTTTTAGGAAATAACAAGTTTCAACAAACTGTGTTGTGTTGTTCCATTGTGATTACTGTGTGTTGTGAAGAATTAACAGAACGCAGAGATGGGAGGACGCCCAATTCACAGTGAACCACAGGTTTTGATCGTCTCTGATGCTGCACAGGAAATTTTAGAAAGACTGGGGTGGATTACATACTTCATGAGAATGCAGCAACCCCATGAAGCAGTGGGCACCGAATTTTTATTAAACCTGCAGGAAGGATCCTCCACAGTCAGAGGAAGGCAGATAGTTGTGTCCGATGAGATAATTTCAGAAGTGTCCGGCATTCCCGCGCAAGGGACTATTTGGACTCAGAAAAAGATTAGGATTCGAGAAGCCATGAAAATCTTTCAAGATGACGGACAGACGCTAGTTGTCAAAGGTAGAGTCCAGCCAGCATCATTAGGAGAACCATGGATAGAGTTGGCCAGGATTGTGCAGGCTTACATAACGTGCGACGGAAGAAAGGATGTGGTAAGACCTCGCCACCTTAAGCTCCTAGCTGTGTTAAAACAGAAATGCACCATTAATTTGCCTGCATTCTATTATTTGTTGCATGATATTGCTCGTGGAATAAGAAAAGCCCAACACGCAGACATGGTGGTCAGCCACCATTGTTTAATCCGATTAATAGTAATTCATAGCCTCGCCCAGCAGCAGACCAGCTGAGAAGAATTAATATTTTCCATTGAAGGAGGGTTAGCTCTACCTGCTCCAAGAAGGAAGAGGATGGTTGACTCAATAGTTGAGCCCTCCACTCACAGACAACCCCTCCGATTGAAACAAAGTAGGAGGATAGTGGAGGAAATTCCGGGCAGTAGTAGCCAGCCCCTAGAATTGCACAGCTCAGAAGAGGAACAACCTCCACAATTGGAGGGAGTAAGCCCTCGTACTGAGGAGGAAGAAGAATTGGAAGGAGAAATTCGTTACTCGGACAAAGAAGAAGTGAGTCATCATACCAGTAGCGAAAAACAACCCAGTACAGAGGAAGGAGAAATTCGTTACTTGGATGAAGAAGAAGTAAGTCATCATACCAGTAACGAAAAACAACCCAGTACAGAGGAAGGAGAAATGCGTTATTCGGATGAAGAAGAGGTCGAGGGAAATTCAGAAGAAGAAGAAGTTGAAGGAGAAATTCGGTATTCAGATGAGGAGGAAGGAAGTTATCACACCTGTGATGAGGATGAGGATCATCATAGAAGCAACAAGGATGAAACAGAGCCTACCAAAAATGTCAATGTAAGCCCTTTACAGGAAGACCAATTGGCCCAGATTTTGGCCAACATGAGAAATTATGCCCGGTCTCATATCCCCTTGGACCGCAATATTGACATTAATCAATTGCCAGAATATTCTGCCATTGATGAAGGAACAACTGCAGAAAATCTTGATGAAACAGCAAACCCTAGCGAAGCTAGGGTTGCTTCTCTTGAGAGGTGTGAACAGGAGAATGAAAACGTTGAACCAGTATCTCAACCTGGAAACCCCCAGGAAATCGCAGAGTCAACTGAGAAGATGATTCCTGAGGAATCTATCCAAGAGCATGAGAGCATGGAAGAAGAACCCCAAGAAGAAGAGCAGGAAGAATATTTCACTGAAAACACGGATGATATAAATCAAAACCCTGTTGAGCAAACGAGTTCGGATGAACAAGCCATTGTTCCTTTAAGAAAGAAGAAGAAAAAAATAGAGATTGAGAAGCTTCGCAGGGAAAGGAAAAAGCTTCATAAACTGATAGAACATCTCAGGCAAACTATTAGGGTTCTGAGAATGAAACAGACGCCTAAGAGAGCCCCTAAAAGAATAAATATTGCTGTCAAAAGAAGTTCAAAAAGGAGAAGGGTAACCGCTAATAAGAACCCCCAAGTAGTAGAAGAAACCATGCCTGAACCTAACTATGAGGATGTGCAGCATTAAACGGCTGTCCCAACACCAGTTGTTCTAGAGGAACCTGCTCTAAACGAAAATACCCAATCTAGCAGTCAGCACACTTTTAGTGATCCAGCACTAGTCAGACTGCAGGAAGAATTGACACATGCTCGAATCGAAAGACAGAAATTGGAAGAAGATACTGTCCCAAGGAGGAAATATTAGGAATTGTAGCAACAGATGAAAATTATTCATGAGGTAGAAGCTGAAGCTCATGAAAAACGTCGGGAAGCAGAGATAAAATTTGATAAGGTAAGAAACCAATTAAAACTAGCACACAATCAAATGGACACTCTCTGCTCCTTATGTACTGATGTATTAGCCTGTAGGTGCCCTGCCAAAAACTATGCTTTATTTTTATTAGAAATATATTTACAATTAAAGATCAAGGCAGTTAGGGCTGGGAAATCAATAGAGCTAAGAACCATAAACGACCTGGTATCATGCTGCAAGCTTTATGGGGACAAAGTGCAGCGCCTGTTGTGTGAGTTTTATTTGCATAATCTAATACTTGAAAATGACTGTGAATCAAACCCTAGCCCTTTTATTGGAGATGTTTAGTTTCAGGCATTCATTTACTTTGCCGTAAATCAATTAAAGTGGCTCAAATCCTACAATGCCTTTCAAAGGCAGGAAAATGAATTGGATCTATGGGTCAGAAGTGAACCTCAGGACCCACTTCAATTATGGGCTAGACAGAAAAGTATAATGACAAAGAAAGGCGTTACCCAAACTCTGGGGCCTGTTCATAAGTCAATCATTTTGAAAGGAACAGACTATTTTTCATCTATTAGAAACCAAGCTTATGTAGCAACCAAGGTCCGGTGGAGAACCTCGAATCAGAATGTACAAAATAGGGAGCCATTTAATTATAGAAATTTTAGGCTAGCTGCAGACCGTTTCATTTCCTATAGCCATCTTGTTTTAAAAGAAGGACAATTCTGGTTAGGATGTAGGTTCCGCAGCCCTATTGCATCATACCCTGCTTTGGACTATAAAGCTATTTATGAGCTTCCCGAAGGGCAAACCGAACACATTTTTGAAGAGTTAGCTGCACATCATGGTTTTAGGCCTTTCAATGACAAACCTTATCCAGCTTATTCTTTGATTGCTCTCCATGTGAACTATAGTTTTCATGAGGACATGAAAAAGATTAAGCAGGGGGGTATGTTGGGCAGTGAAAGAGGTATGAAATTACTATGTATTTGTTCATTCTTTTACCATAGATATACTTATGTTTGCCTTGAAAAGGTAATTTATCATAAGAATTGCAATTAAACTGGAAAGGTTTATGTTTAGCATAAAAACGTAACTAAAGGTTACTTTTATTGGTAAAACAGGAATTCGAAGAGGCGAGCAGCTGTATCAAAGGCGTGGCTGAGGAAAATCTAACTACTACCTCGTCTGTGATAAAGCATATCCAGCTGAAGCCAAGAAGATCTGAACGAATCGCCCAGAAAGAACAAGGGACAGCTCGGCCTTGAATAGAGTGAACAGAACGATGACAAAACAAGAGATGAGCTCATCCCTCAGGATCAAAAGATCCTGAGGGATCGATGTTCAAACTTATCATAGTTCTTAATTTGTTCGTCGAAGAATTAAATATAAGGCAACAATCTTTAGTGAGGACGGAGGGGCATGCGTGTGATTATTGTGAAAGAAAGCTTAGTTGAAAGACTCTTGTATTTCTTCTACAATCAAATGTTTATTAACTCTCAGTCGTGAGAGAACTCCATCTGTAATGCTTTTTTATTTAATATAAAACACAAGTTTCATCCATTCTCTAAGAGTTCTGAGTTAGCCCAGCGGTATTTCACTGGCGCTAAGGGCCTGACTCTGGTGGAATTACTATGCTGTTGTATTATTAATCTTTGTTTGTTGATGCGTGAAGTGTGTTTAGTATTCATTCCTATTACAGAATTGCTTCATCATTGTTGAATCGAGTGCAGAGTTATTGTTGTTTCGTTCTTTATCGAACTTACATTTATTGATCAGTTATCTTGTTACTACTTTCCGGCTTTGTTGTTCTGTAGTACATCGAGTTGTTGTTCCATTAATCTATGGATTGTTATTAGACTATGATTGGTTGTCGACAGGCTTGAGTGTGAAGATTTAATTATTTGAATTGCATTTGTAATCGCTGTTTATTTCATGTTGTTGTTCTTTTTTTAGATTTCATTCCTTGTAATTTGCTTTAATTGAACCTGCTTTTGTTTCAATTGCTTTAAGATCTCCAAACTGTAGAGGATAGAGGTATTCGCTCCAAGTCCCCAGATTTGGTCATCTTACATCGATTTCTAAAGGAAAGATTTATTGCTACTATATCCCTGATCGATGTTCTGCAAAGATTGAGTAGTTTAATCCTTCCGTTCATGTCACTGTAGTTAGGTTTCTTTTCAAGCATTGGTTACTTTTGTTTCTGCTATTTTATACTACATCTTCATAGCATTGCTCTTAGATAATTGCAGCCTCAGACAGAGTACACTCTTGGAATAAAAGTACGCTCCCGGATTGATGATTAATGTGAGATAATTAGGTGTTCAAAAGATACCTTTTTATGCCTCGACAATAACCAAGGAGTGTCATGCTCCTGGCAGTGTATCTCAGCACAAGGTCTATCATGCCCCACAGATATCTCAAGAGTTTCTTGGCACCAACCCAGTGAATGTTATGATCAACCATGTGTTGACTGAGTGTTCACTGCAAAACATACGTCCGAACGAGTGTTCACTAAGAACATCAGGGACCCTACGAGTTGACGATACTCAGTAGGATTTGTCAACACGGGCCCAGAAGCACTACTACTCAACTTCTTGAAGTTGAGCTCCATCGATGTCGACACAGACTTGCAGTCCACCATACTAAATCTTTCCAGAAGCTTCATAATGTATTTTCCTTGAGAAAGGAAAATCTCGCCAGGTCTCTGCCAGACCTCTAGGCCTAGGAAGTAGTGCATCAGTCCTAGGTCTTTCATCTCAAACTCAACAGCGAGATCCCCCTTGCATTGATGAATGAGAGGGTCAGCACCTGTCAGGAAGAGGTTATCCACATATAGCACTAGAATGAGAGGCTTCTCTCTATGAACCTTGAAGTAAAGGTTTGGATCAACATTACTACAAGTGAAGCCCAGCTTCATCAGGTAGCTATCTATCCTCTCGTACCATGCTCTGGGTGCTTCCTTCAACCCATAGAGGGATTTCTTCAACCTACAGACATGGGTGTCCTGATCCTGGACTTCGAACCCCAGACGTTGCTCCACATACACCTCTTCCTTCATCGCACCATGCAGAAGTGCGGTCTTCACATCCATCTTATGAAGACTCTATCCTTGCATAGCAGCAAGGGCTATGATAGATCGGATGGCGGTCACAGGTGAAAATATGTCATCATAGTCTATGCCTTCTTTTTGAAAAAAGCCACGGGCAATGAATCTCGCCTTGAACTTTTTAGTACTTTCATCAGATCCATGCTTGATCTTGTAGAGCCATTTTGAGGTGACAACTGCTTTATCCTCTGGTCTAGGAACCACATCCCAAAAATCATTCTTCATTATGGACTCATAATCTTTATGCATAGCATCCTTCCAAACTTGATGCTTTACGGCTTCCTCAAAAATATCCAGGCTCGGATTGTACAATAGTACTCATGGCTGCTAGATACCCTTGGTATCTACTCGACTTCTTTCTTTCACGGAATGTCCCCCTTGGGGCCATATGTCCCTCAGCATCCTCGAGAATGTCCCTGAGCCATGATGGTCTCTTTCCTAGTGAAGGAGGTGGATCAATCGAGTCCATTGGTCCTTCAACATCAGGCATCATCTGATCCTTCGGCTCCTCTTGATTTCCAGGCCTTGCTTCATGATCTTCCTCAGATCTCAGAAGATTGACTACTTTCCTCAAGGAAGCATCTTCATCAAAGGTGACATCGTGGCATATCTCCACTTCCCTTTGACCGGGCATATAGAATCTATAGGCCTTTGAAGTTTCGTTGTAGCCCACAAACATTGTGGTCTCCCTCTTGATGTTAGCTCCTCTACAAAAGTTCTTGAATTTGTTCGTCTCATATTCAGTGCCATTATCGATTTGTTAGATAACATATGATGTCATTTCTCCCAGTGGACTTCCTCCAACCTGGTAGAGTGTATCAATTCTAGTCCCAAACGTGATAGCTTCCTTGAAGCTCTTCTTCCACATGCGTACCTTTCCATCAGTGAATGCCACATTGAAACCTTTGTATTCCATGGCTGATATAGACACAAGGTTCTTCTTCAAATTAGGTACATAGAGTACATACTGCAAGTGGAGGACTTGACTTTGAGACAAGTGGAGGGTCACAGTCCCTGTCCCTTTCACAAGATATGTGCCATTATCTCCAAGGATAATTTCCATATTAGTATCCTTCTCAACCATATCAGAGAGTGCTTCCTTGAACCCAGTGATGTGCCTTGAGGCACCACTATCTATCAACCAGACATCCATAGTGTCGGGTGGAGATGCAACAGAGAGGGAAGATACAAGAATGTATTCATTTCTTTTATCAACAATATTTGATTCTTCATACCTGGAATTTCTTGAACTTTTGAAAGGTTGATCATTTTTGCCGAAGGGAGCCTTCCTCTTTCCCTAGAACCTGTTGTTCCTTTGATTTTCATCCCTCCGGTTGTTGTTGTTGTCATCATCATCAGGAGAATCCTTCTTGAAAGGGCATTCTCTAGCATAGTGACCTGGCCTATGACAAGTGAAACACTTTCCCTTCTTTCCTTGGGTCGTTGCTTTTCCTTTATACTTAGGACCACCAAAGTTCTTCTTTCTAGAATGAGCAACATATGCAGCATTTCATTCATTTCCATACTCCTTCATCCTTGATTCTTCTTAAACGCATCTTGACAGTACTTCGTCAAAGTCAGGTATCACATTATTATTTAGAATGGTAGTGTTGAACACATGCCATTCAGATGAGATCCCTCCAAGTGCGGTGAGTACCATATCTCGATCAACTATTTTCTCCCCAATATCTAGCAGATTGTTCCTGATCTCGATCAGCTTCAGAAAGTATGATTGGACATACTCATCCCTGCCCTTCTTCAGATTCTTCAATTAATTCTTGAAGAATGGTACTTGATTTGCATTGTTGGCCTTAAACATGAGGACCAACTTATCATACATCTCTTTGGATGTGCCCAACTCAGAGATGTAGGCCACCAGACTTTTATGAATGGATTCCCTGATCATTAGCTTTTCTTTGATCTCCCCCTTCTTGTACCTTGTTTTGGCAGCAACAGTAGTAGTGGATGGAGGTTCTTGGATTTTACCCTACACATAGTCCATGACATCTTGGTCTTCCAATTTGAGATCCAATATCATCTTCCAAGCATGGAAGTCATCCTTCCTAGTCAATTTGTCATCCTCCTTGAAGCCATAGTTTGTGGAACCCATTTTCCTCTTCGGTGATTGCAACAAATAGGGCTTGTCTTCACCTCAGCTCTGATACCATATAAATTTATGTAGATGTTCTATGCTTGATGAAAATTTAATTTTCACTACAGCAATCACGTAAACAATCAGGTAAAATGTTGATAGAACATACTAGTGGATCTACAGAAGACAAACCAAAAACAGAAAAATGTGGTGGTGCGTTATGGCGGTCAACAAGATGCTTCAACTAGAAAAGTCTCCTTGGTTAGCCAACCCAGCATGTGTCACAACAGCCCTCAAAACAGCCAAACGGTCAACTCAAAGTCAACCCCAAAAAAGTCAACAATGTCTAGAAAAGTGAACACAGGACAGCAGCAAGAAATTCAACGCAGCTCAGTCTTCGGTCAACCTTTTGACCTCGTTTCTTGTGCCAATATGTAAGGCCTTCCAAAATCGAAGTCTCCACCAATTTTCAGCCTATTTGGACCATGCATTGACCAAAGTCAACGCTGGTCAAACTTGCGTGGAAACCCTAGCTGCAGTAAATTCGTCCTTCTTCCCACATGTAAACCGAAACTGCTTCCAAGGAGCTCATACTAAATCAGAGGAGGAGATGATGTGTGAGGATGAGATGAGTGAAAAAGTCCTCCAATGTTGACTCTACTTATATCAATCATTGAGGTGTGTGACACATTTGCTGGTGGTGTAAAACCTTAAGGCCGACCTACACATATTTGAAATTATTAAAAATAAATTCAAAATAAATGTTATGCTCATCAGATTAAGATCAATTTTAGATCAATCTTACACCTCTCCGAAAGAGGAACCCAATACAAATATAGGTATCTTCATCTGAGCATCACAACATGGAGTTTGGACCTAGTTGTCCAATTTTAACAAATTGTTTGCCTGATATGAAGCTAATGTCATGCCTTTAGAAATCCAAACTATCATGTTCTCATGATCCATATATTGTAGGATCCATTATATTGTTTTAGCACAAGGAAGAATAAGAGCATGGGCACCAACTTTATAAACTTTTGGACCTTTTGATGTTGATATAAAAAATCAATATTCTTTTGTCTCTTGAATCTCTTTCTTGGTAAAATCTTTGAATATTCCAGGCCATGATAGGGATATTGACTTGTCAATTTAGCATGTTGTGTCCTTAAGAATGGGCACTCTAGATTTAGTATTGTCCACCACCCCTTCATGTTGCTTTCAATTACTTCTCTAACTGGACCTTTTCTCGTTACTAGTGAATACTTTCGATATATGAAGTTACAATGATGCATTGTAAATCTATTATCCCTAGGTTTTAAAATATTTTCATTGCAACAAGAAAACGTTAGCTTAAAAACCTTATTCTAGCTCCTATTTTGTTCCTATATTTTTCCTATAAAAACACAATTCACTAAGAGTCACAGCCATAGTTTCCAGGGGTAAGGGATGGCTTGGGAACAATCAGAAGTTTTAGTGCTAGAGGGATCAAAAGAAGGGATTATTGGCTATGGAATGTGGGTGCACTTGCAAGGAATGATGAACATGTTTTAACTGAAATCGAACTTTACAATGATACAATGATAGGGTTGTAATACAAGGACACGGAGGTGTGATAACTGAGGGCGTGAGGGAATATTTAGCACTATCGATATTAGTAGTGACAAGGGTATCATGGATATATGATTAAAATCTTGAGAATGACAAGCAAGGGTAGGAGATTGAAGTCAGTTTCAGTCATAATCGACCCTTGTAAAGGTAAGGATAATGAGGATTTTCATGATGCACTAATATGAGAGAGGGAAGTATGATAAAAGTTGCATTCGTGTGTCATGAAAGCAGGCTATAAAAGGAAATTATTGGGGTCTAAAGCACGCAAGTGCACTAACACGAAAAGTTATAATATCATTAGGAAAACTAATTGATTAAGGAAAATCGCGATGGAAATTTGTGAAGAAATGATTAAACATTTTGGTTCTCTAAGACGCGATTGAGAAATTGAGGAGATCAGGGTTTGGTTAGGGTAGCGCACGAGTGATAGTTAGAATGCTAACTTCCTAGGCATATATATGTTTTGCTAGGTATAAGAATCTAAAACACCACGCGAAGATGAGAGGTCATGCGCAAATGAAAAAATCAGAAAAATCACAAGAAGATATACAAATAAAAAACTTCCAATGCAAGAGGATGGCACCTACCTTGATTACTTGCTCAAGCACATTCGCAATCCACAAGTGTATATAAGAGCTCTATCAAACAAATCTGCATATAGATTTTTAAACTAAAAAACAGAATGAAATGAGCTCTGGGGTCGAATCCCTTTTATAGTTTTACTTCACATGTGCAAGGTAAGATGAAATAAATGCTTAGTCACATTTTGAAGTGTGATAAAGTTAGAGATAACATGATAAGATTTTCAATGCAAGATTACCACTAGAATATGTGGTTGTGCTAGCTTTCAAAGGTTCGCTAAGATTAAGAAATTTGATTATGATTTGTTGAGGCAAATTACAACAATTCCTTGATAAGCAAAGAAACTTAAGAGATTTTAGGAAGTTTATTATTTTCAAATTTTGATAAGGGGGCTCCAAAATTTGAACACGTTGAAAAATTTGAGGGTTGTTGTAGTTGTAGCTACAACATGATGATAATAATAATAATCTAATTTTAGGTTCATGGTTAAGCTAAACACCAAACTGGTGAATGAGACCCTCTTATTTGTGGGATAAAGGATTCACCTCCATATACTGATTTTGATTACTAAAGTCTACATTAATTAATAGTAGATTGGCATATTTTGATTCCAAAACTTTCTAAGACCCCTTTCTGATAGAAACCTTTCTTGAAAACAACATCTCCATCCCATCACGTAAACCTTCATTGAAAAACATCCCATTGCATTCTTTGTATATATAGATAAAAGAAATTGAAATAAAAAATAGATAATATAATCACTTTGTTATTAAATCACAAGTGTATGTTCATACCTAATTTTCATTCATTTGTTCTGGATGAGGATAAACATTGTATAAAATATAACAACAGGATTCAAACTGGTCTTGTAATGTACTAAAACAAGATATTGAATTTTTCTACAATTTGTGGAAACAGAACATGAGTGCACAATCACATAACAATTAAGAGAAAGAGACAATCAATCGCACAACACAAGATGTATCTAGGGAAAGCACATTGCCTAAAACCCTGCTATATGTATATTGTATAAAGTCAAGATCATGAAACAATACAATTATTTATCTCTAAGATAAATTCATGCACTCTGCCAACTGTCTCACTTTGATCTAGGAAAAATCAGCCAATTACTTAGTTAATTCTCAGCCTCTGCTTAGCCTTCCTTACTCATGCATTCTTGGGGGAATTTTCACCCTATTAAATAGGAAATTCTATTGGATTGATTGTGCAATACATCCTTGGCCTTCAGATGACTCTATAACTGACCTGTAAAATTTTCTAATTATACAACTGATAGTTATCATCCCTTGAACCTCAGCCTCAATTAGGCCTTCCCTAGAAAAGATATGCAACAAATATTTATAGTGAATTATCAGTTAACTAATTGATCACTACTTGTGAATTAAATCATATTTAATTCACTCGACCTCTCACTAGCTCATCTCTGAGTTATAACTAGTTAAACTCATTTTAATTCAATTAATTAAGTTAACTAATCATAACTCACAAATAAATATAACTTGACCCCCTTAAATCATGGCAGAATTCTATATGCCTCCTTTATGACCCTCAACTCGAATTTCCTAATTTAACTCAATCATTCTAACTTAGTTAACTAATACAAGTTGTCATGAAATGAAATTACAATTTCTATTCCAATTTAATTAAGGGGAAATTAAATCAGAAGCCCCCTTTGGGTGTCATTTCTTGGTGCCATTTCAACACTCCCTCTCAACAAGAAACGGATTATCTTCTACCCCGATCCTGGCTCTATGGAATTTTAATTTGCTTCTTGTCAACTCCTTCTTCAAGATGTCTGCATCCTGCTCCTTTGTGGGAATGTACTCTAATGACATAATCTACCTCTGAATACAATCTCTGAGATGGTGATACCAGATATAAATATGCTTGGACCTGTCATGGAATATTGGATTAAACGAGAGTTTGATGCAACTCTGGTTATCACAATGTATCACCGTTGGATCCATCTAACAACCAAAAAAACCAAAAAGTCTCTTCCTCATCCATATGGCCTCGCATGCTTCCTGACTGAACATCATGTACTCTACCTCTGTTAAAATGAGTGAAATTGATCTTAGTTTCCTGCTGTACCAAGAATCTATTGTTGATCATATGTTGAATATGCCTCCGGATGTGCTCTTCTTGTCGAATGGACTCCTTACCCAATCTGCATTGATGAAGCCTTGAATCTTCACTCCCTCTGTCCATTTGTACCATAATCCATACTCTGTAGTGCCTCTGAGATATCTCAACACGTGCTTGTCTGCCTTCCAAAAGAGCTTGGTAGGCTTAAACATAGCTTGGCTCAGTTTTTTAACTATGTATCATATGTCGGGTCATGTGTTCACCAAAGAATTGAGTGAACCCACAAGCTGCCTATAAACAATAGCATCCACTAGATCGCCCAAAGTAGCAGCCTCCTTCCTCCATTTTCCTACTAGAGGAGTCTCCATGGGTTTGCTACCCTCCATGTCGAACTTCCTCAGAATCTACTTGGCATACTTTCCCTGAGATACAAATGGCTCCCCATCTCTTTTCCATATTTCAAATCCAAGGAAATAGTGCAATAGCCCCATGTCCTTCATCTCAAACTCTCTTGCAAGATCCTCTTTACAAGAATTTATGAGTTTCTCATCACCTATCAATATCATATCATCGACATAAAGTACAATAATCAAAAGCTTACCATCAACTACAATATGATATAGGTTCGCATTTGCTTCACTCTTGTGAAGCCCAACCCGATGAAATAATTTTCAATCCTGGTGTACCAAGCACGAGGTGCTTTCTTCAGTCCATACAATGCTCTCTTTAGTCTGCACACATGTGACTCCTTGTTTAAGGTGTCAAAACCTTTTGACTACTCAATGTACATCTATTCCTTAATAACTCCATTGAGAGAGGTTGTATTTACATCCATTTGATGTATCTTCCATCCCATCTGCGTTGAGAGTGTAAGGATGGATCTAATAGATGAGTACCTTGTGAGTGGAGAAAAAATCTCATCATAGTCAATTCCCTCCACCTAAGAGAACCCTCTGGCAACAAATCTAGCCTTGTGTTTCTCCACACTCCCATCTACTGCCTGCTTCACCTTGTATACCCACCTAGATCCTAGGACTGACTTCCCCACTGGGCTTGGGACAACTTCCCATGCATTATTTCTGATAATGGAGTCATACTCCTCAACCATGGCATCAACCCACATTGGCTATTGCACTTCTTCCTCTAAAGAGGATGGTTCTATCTAAATACCTTCGCTCATAAGAGCCATGTATCTAGTGTACAACTCTGGGGACCTTCTCTGCTTGCACTATGATGTGGGTGCTCCCACATTATCTCTGGCATCCAACAATAATCTATTAGCCTCTCTGGTGTGCTTCCTTCCATCTCTAGTAGATGGCTCTACATGAGTGGTTTATACCACTCTTTTTTCCTCTCCTTGTGGCTGCTCCACCTCCTGAGGTTCATCCTTTGGAGCCAAGAGCTCCTTAAATGCATGCAACTTGAGCTCACTCTCAAGGGACAATCACATGGCTTTGTCTTCATCAAATTTCACATCTCTTCTGACCACTTCCATCCTGTATGCTAGAAAGTACACCCGATAGTTGTGAGGTGTATCAGTGTACCCCAAAAATATCCCCAACTTTGTTGTTGTCTCTAGCTTCTTCCTGGCATCTTTTGTCGCATGGAAATAAACAGATGAACCAAAAATTTTAAAATATGACACATCCAGTCTCTTACCTGAAAAATTCTCATCTAGTGTACTCATCCCAAGTATCTGATGAGGAATTCTGTTCTGCACAAAAACTATTCTATTGCATGCTTTCACCCACAGATGCAACGGTAGGCCTTGATCATGCAACATAGCTATTATTTCTCCCACAATAGTTTTGTTCTTCCTTTATGCAACCCCATTATGTTGTGGGTTATGAGGTGCAATCAATTCTCTTCAAATTCCTTCTGATGCACATAAGTTATTCAACTCGTTAGAGATGTATTCTCCACCATTTTCGCTCCTCGGAGCCTTCACCTTCTTCCCTGTATCTTTCTCGACAAGTGCCTTGAACTCAAAAAACTTGGAGAACATTTAATATTTATTTCTCATGAAGAAAATCCAACACTTTCTTGAAAAAAAATCAACAAAAATCACATAATACCTGTGATTTGTTGTGGAAGAAGTAGAGAACGGTCCACAAACATCTAAGTGAACTCTCTCAATGATCGCCTTGGCTCGACTTTCCTTATCGTGAAAGGTGGCTTTGGTATACTTCCCCAATGTACACCCTTCTCATGTATCTCTCTACGCAAGTGCACCCTTTGGAAGTCCTATAGAAATTTGCTACATGATCTTCAAAGCGATGTGGTGTAGATGGCCCAACCTCCTATGTCATAACTCACTTATGTCTCGAAACTCCACCTTCTCTGCTTTACTACTTAGTGTTGTGCAATCCTCTACATCTAGTTTATAGAGGTTCTTTACTTGAACCCAAATCTTTTTCACTTGTCCTGTGGCTTTGTGATGAAGGAACACCTTTCCTTCATTGACGATCACATCATAGCCACGATCTTCCAACATAGCAACAAAAACCAAATTCTTCTTTAAACCAGGAACATACATGGCATATTTTAATGTGAGTGGATTACCTGAATCCCTATGAAAGGTAACTATACCTACACCGATAGCTCTATACCTCCTCTCGTCACCCATCTCGATGTGCATTTGGAGATCCTTCTCCTCCAAGCTACTGAATAATTATTTGTTGTCAGTCATATGGAATGAAGCTCCACTATCCAAGTACCACATAGAACCTATCATCGATGACACCATGCATGTGATGAGGGTGAATTCCAACTCGAACTGTGAAGTCAATGCTTCACCTGTTGCTCCTCCTAAGGCCTTCTTGGTGTTCTTATTTTGTGAACAAATTGTCGCATAGTGTCCATGCTCACGACAGTTGAAACATTTTAACTTTGAGAATTCTCGCTTCTTTCCTACCTTTCCAGGCTCACATTTGGAATGGGATGCCTTCCCTTTTCCTTTCTTCACCTTTCCAGCCTAGGCAAAATTTTCCTCATCATCGGTCTTTGATGAGGATCCATCTCTGGTGCTTCGTCTAATTTCTTCTTGTGCCAAATTGGACCATAGTTGCACCCAATCCAGTAGCTTCTCCCTCCCATTCACAGAGTCCTGGTAGCTATGCCAGCTCTTGGGAAGGCCTAGAAGAGACAGTCTCACCAAATCATCCGAGGAAATAGTGATCCCAACACTTCCAAGCTCATCTCGACACTGAGTGAACTTCGTCGAGTATTTTTGGATCGTGTCGCCCTTCTCCATTTTGATATTCCTAAGCTTGTATTTTAGGGCCAACTTCCTATGGTCGCTGCTATTCTGATACAGATCTGTCAAGCCTTCTACATCACATATGGAGTCACCTTCCCACGGAGACTCGAGACAATATGATCTCAAACTCCCTCTAACAAGATCCTTCTCGCCTTTGCTACATTCTTCTTCCATGCATCAAGAATTTGAGCATATTTTGATGTGGGCTCAAGGACATCAGTATCTATGAAAGCCTTCAATTTTTTTTCCTCGATCATTGCCTCCATCCTATCCATCCATGCAATATAATTCGAATTTCCCTCGAGTGCGTATTCAAGTCTCAATCCCTTGAAAGACATCTTGATCTGCTGCTAGATCCTGAAGAATAAATATGTAAATTCGAACTTGATCAAAACAAACTTTGTTCTTCTCTTCTTATTGGGATTCTTAGCACTCTGAAGCCATGTATAAAATCTAACAACAAGATTCAAACTGATCTTGTAATGTACTAAAACAAGATATTGAATCCTTCTACAATTGCCGAAACAAAACACGATTACAAATCACATAACAAGTAAGAGAAAGAGACAATCAATCACACAACACAAGATGTATCTAGAGAAAGCACACTGCCTAAAACCTTGCTATTTGTATATTGTATAAATTCAAGCTCATGAAACAATACAATGCTTTCTCTCTCAGAGAAATTCCTACACTCGGTCAACTGTCTCACTCTGATATAGGCAAAATCAGCCAATTACTTAACCAATTCTCAGCCTATGCTCATCTTTCCTTACTCACACATTCTTGGAGGAATCCTCGCCCTATTAAATAGTAAATTCCCTTGAATTGATTGCGTAATACATCCTTGGCCTCCACATGACTCTATAACTAACCTATACAATTTTCTAATTATACAACTAATAGTTTTCATCCCTTTAACCTCAGTCTCAACAAGGCCTTCCTTAGAAATAACATGCAAAAACTATTTATAGCGAATTATCAGTTAACTGATTGATCACTACTTGTGATTTAAATCAGATTTAATTCACTGGACCTCTCACTAGCTCATATCTCAATTAGAACTAGTTAAACTAATTTTAACTCAATTAATTGAGTTAACTAATTATAACTCACAAATAAATGTAACTGGACCCCCTTAAATCACGGGAGAACTATACATGCCTCCTCTCTGGCCCTCAACTCGAATTTCCTAAGCTAACTCAGTCATTCTGACTTATTTAACTAATACAAGTTGTCATGAGATGAAATTACAATTTCTCTTCCAATTTAATTAAGGGATAATTAAATCAGAAGCCCCCTTTGGGTTCCTTTTCAACAAACATTGTTGGAACAATTATGATATTAATCCAACTTGCATAAAATTAAACAATCTAACCTATTATGCATATTAAAAAAAAATCACCATATTATCCTTATCATATATCATAACATCAACATTTCATTCTATCATTACAAATATAAAAGCTAGTATCTAATAATGCCTTTACACATATAAAAAACATATGCTAAAAGTATACTAGATTCCATCAAATTATCTCTTATGGAATTTTAACATCTCTTATTTTTGTAAAGTGAACTTTTATTACCTCAAAGACATATGGTTACACCTAAAAACTACATAGTCCAATCCGATCTCTTAGTAGGGAGACAAAACCATAACCAAAACTAGACCCTTCAGAGAGTCATACGTGACATAGAAAACATAGCATAATAAAACTAAAATAGGACTTTGTGATGTTCCTGATCGATACAACTACAAATAAAAACATTTACAAAAGGGCGATTAGAAACCCGTGTCTTCATACAATCCAGGGAGAGGATCAGAGTCCAATCTAGCTACTGGTTTTGGGCTTTCTTTGTTAGATGGGGACCAAGGTGTTGTCATAGGGATCCCAAGGTGATGCTCAATTATGGTAAATATGTGATCCATCTATTTGAGGTGACGATCATAGTAACTAAAATGGCCATGCATGTGCTCCATGGTTTGTTTCATTTCTATATTTGGTTCTCGACTGTTCATCAGTGCTCTACACAAAATGAATTGCATTTTCGAATATAGGTCAATGGATTGTAGGTATTGGTTTGTTCTAGTTGGGTTTGACTTGTGTCAGGGATCTGGGCTTCCCATTTTTCCCTCATTGTTGCGTCAAAGAGGGTAGCTCGTTGAATGGATGTTGCCCTTAATATTGAGTTAGTTCTTCTTGAAACTGCAGAGGCAAATACTCATGATATCATGTTGTTTATCCTCGTGCCCTATCTTGGAGGCGAGAGTTCCCTCTGATTGCACGAGTTTCATAATATGTTGCGCCCCTTCTTGGTATGCCCCTCTCCCTTGGCATGATGACAGGAAACTCAATACTTTGTACTATGTAAGATGGAGTCTATAGAATTGAGTGATGTATTTTAACTATCAGAATAATTGTGTTGGGTACCCCACATTGTATGGTACAATTTTCCTGTGACAATAGGTGTTTGTCTCGCCACCCCATTGAATATCTTGATGGTGTGATCATGGTTGTCCAGCTATCAAGAGGTAGTTCCATACCACTACAGAGAACTTAGAAGGGCGCCCACACTTTTTCAAACATGATATCAACATGACCTAGGATACAATCTCATTCAGCATAGGCTCTTACCCCTCCTATGCCTTCCATATTTTTATTCTTAGCGACATTGCTCTCCATTGATGGAAACTGTCGCTACCTACCTATCCCTTTCCTTTCTCTGTTATGCACCCAAATATAAGGTACATGAATAACAAGATGTTAGTTCAATTCCCCCAAGAACTTATCATTAAGGGAGTGATATTTCCAGTTAAGATTGTTAAATAATTGCTTACATCCATGAAAAACATAAAAGTTCTGAGCTTCAAGAGAAACGATACTTGGGTGATATCTACAATCAGGTCATCCTCTGAATTTTTGGAGCCCACACTTATACCAACTCGGTATTGATTTTCTTTATTGATTTTTGATCTACGATAGTTCCACCTTCAGATCATTTTTCCCCTCGTATGCCATTAGTTCTACAACATAAATTCCTAGTCCACAATCTGCCCTTCCCAATATTCCAATGTTGTCATCGGGGAGGCTATTTATGAATCAGAGAGCTCTATAGTGTGACTCCTCCTAACTTTATCATTTGAGTTTAACCCAAGTATGAATTTCTCTATTATAAAATTCAACGACTGTGTGATCCCGCTTTCTAATTCCCATGCACCATTAATTTCTTGTCTTCTCTCCATAATTGTTGGTACAACTCCACTATCATGATCATCACTACACTTTGTTGCCATATGATCCATCAAGTGGCACAATGTCCGGATCCACGTAAATTGTTGGATGGTCGCAATACCCTGAATGATACTCCCTATCTCTGTTGTGCCCATCAATATAAATTCATGCTTGCTTGGCGCCGCTAGTATCCTTCCTTCCAATGATGCTCCACCTGAATTCCTTAAGCCTAGAGTGTGTTAACTGCATCTGTTTCCATGCATCATTAATTTTATTGCGTGTGTTAGTTGTAGGGGGCATGTTTCCACACCACCCTACCTATTGGTCAGGTTGGGCAGTGGAAACCCCCCACCCCTTGCTCTATTCTCATCACCCCATCCAAGGAATTGAAGTCCTCCTGTATCAATTTCTAGCAATATCTTTCGGTGGGGGGCATCAGCCAAACCTCCCACTCCATATCCAAGTATGTAAATGTTTCTGTACATTTTACATTAGCCAACAGATTAGCCACCTTGTTCCATGTTCGTATTATATGGATCGGCATGAGAGCTCGAATGGTAGCAATATGATTATGCACTTGATCCAACATGGATTCTAGTCTCCAACATCTTGAAACCTCATGTATATGGGATCCTCACTACATTTTTAAAATCATATTTATAATTAGCTGGGAGTCCCATTCTATGTAAAGCCTCTAGTATCCTTGATTCTGTGTGAATTCCAGACCATGCCTCAATCTCACAATATCCATAAAAAAAAAAATTTAGTGCTAATTGTACCTAAATAGATTAATAAAGGTTTCCATGTGTGGTATTAAATAAGGCCTCCATATCCAATGGGGCCAAGATTTCCCTATGTTGCTCCATCGAAATTCATTTTGAAAAAACAGGGTAGGGAGGGGACCAAATCAATGAAATAAAGATTGCACCAAGTGACAGGGTGATAAGCAAAAGGTCCCCAAGAGTTGAAGAGAACCATTTATGCATTATACTTTCTTCAACATTTGTTACTTTTTAGTCTTGGGTTGACCATATTAATGCAAGAATCATTTCCTTTAAATATGTGACAAATTTATTCCATATAGTCTCCACTAATGAGGCGCCCCCTTTAAACATTTTGTTGTTCCTTTTCTTCCAGATACCCCATAGGAGGAAACCGGGAGAAATAATCCAAATGCAATTAAGGACAGGGTTATCAAACACATACAATCTCCAATTTCTGATAATTTCCTAAGGGATTTCTTTGACCTAATCTGATTTTGAGAGACATTCCCCCAACTTATGCCAAAGATCTCTAGATTACTAACATAAACTAATCAGGTGTTCAAAGGTTTCACCAGTATTTATACACAAGGGGGATTGGGAAAGTCCCTAGATATTTTGTTTTTAGATATTATCCCAAGTTAGTGTCTTATTTTATATTACCAACCAGATGAAGATTGAATTTTTTCAACATAGGTTGTGTTGTCATATCTTAGTCCAGACCTCCCCTGTCTGCTGGGTATGGTATCTCGCTTCCAAGTGACAAGCTTCTTTAATAGAGAAGGTATGTTTAGAGCCATAGCCCCATCTAATTTTGTATACTTATGTTGAAAGAGGGTTCTCCAAAATTTAAAATCTTGCTATAAGTTCCACCAAATTTATTCATGTGTCTTAGGGTTCCATTTCTCTATATTCAATGATTTTTTCCATTCCTAGTCTGGCATATCCTGCTCCTAGTAATATTCTATTATGAATTTTCCTTAGATATTCATTTGAGCATTCATCTCTTCCAATTCTAGTTGGTTATTTTTGGTAATTGTTGCCATGAATATTCCCAAAAAAGTGTTGTTCTCCCATTCTTTACTTCCCAAAAGCTATGCTTGTGTAACTGCTCCACTCCCTTTTTGGCTAAGGTCTAGATCAATGATCTTGTTATGAAACCACACTGTCGAATGAGTTGTCACAATGGTATTGTGGGGGCATATCTGTGAGTCCATATATTTTTCCAGAGGTCCAGACCACCCTGAAGCTATGTCCACCAGATCTTCTCCCCTAACACTTTCGCCATTATTTCAGGATGTTGCAAGCCCAATCCTTCCTTTATCTTTGGCTAACACATTTTTTACACACCACTAGGGCCATTTTTTTTATCCAATCTTTAGATTTTTTGAATTCTTGGTATTTACTAAAGAATAGATATAGAGGCCATCGATGTCGAGCACATATAAATAGGGAGCACCTATAATACTCACCATAGGACGACTAGACGACTTGACACATTGAAAGCTATGAAGGTCCATCAAGTTAATTTATTCTACATTTTTGTTCTCAATTCTTCCCACACCTTCCACAATAGGGAAATATATACTAGGGGGGTGCCTAAGTACTTAGATGACATAGTGCTTAACTGGATTCCCAGGATTCTTGTAACATTCCTTTGCATATTCACAAAAAGTATTAAATAAAAAAGTTAGGATTTGGTCATGTTTAGTTCCACACCTGAGGCTAATGAGGTGGTGTCTAGGATACTATCGAAAATCCTTACTTATTGTACTTGACACTCCAGGGCCCATTGTATCACCAATGAACTATTGGTGGGTTAGGGGTAGGTCGTCTCTAAATAGGTGGAGACCTTCTAGACTATTCTCTATTTCCACCTTTTTAAACATTCGGTCAAGGTCCTCCACTGTCAGAATGAAGGGAAAGGGAGATAAAAGATCCCTTTGTCGTATACCTCTGGACGATTGGAACATAATGGAGGGTTATCCATTGACCATACAAAAAAGGACAACGAGGAGACTGGTTTGGAGACCCATTGGATCCATTCCTTTTAAAATCCAAGGGCCCCGAGGGTACCATATAAGAAATTCTAGTTGAGATTATCATATGCCTTTGACAGGTCTAGCATAATCATCACCTCTGGTTTTTTGGTGGCATTTAATGAATGAATTGTGTCATGAGCCACCAAAATTCCATCAAGGATTTGCCTTCCTTCTACGAATCCAGACTACTCTAGTTATATAAGTTGATGGAGGAGTGGCTTAAGCTGATTAGCGATTATATTGGTTATGATCTTATACACCACATTACATAATGCAATCAGTCGATATCGCTTGGGACTTATGCCTCTCTTTTTTTAGGATCAAAGTTAAGAAAGTCACATCCAACGCTTTCATAATAGTTTTTCCTTGCCTAGATTATTCATTTGCTTTCCATTCATCCTCCCCAATTATTGACCAACATGAATGGAATAATTCAATGGTAAAATGAACATGTCAATGAGCCTTATTAGGGTACATCACTTTGATAGTCACTTTATTCTCTTCTTCTGTGATTTATCAAAGAAGTGCCTCATTTTTTTCTGTTGTTACTATTATGGAAATGTTACTAGGACATGTGTAATGGTTTCTTTCCTGTCCATGTTGGGATCTGGCGGAGTATGTTTACAAATCTAACTATTTCTTGAGATATCTCCTAATGCAACTTTAATTTTTATCCATCCGCTCCTTTAAGAGAGGATATTCGGTTGGAGTGTCGATGTTGTAGCATTGATTTATGAAAAAAAGAGGTGTTCTTTTCCCCTTCATTTAGCCATTGGATTCTCGATTTTTTTCTCCACAATATTTCCTCTTCTTTTTTATGATTCTCAAGATCCCATAGGGTCTCCACCTTGTTGAGAATTCAATAGGGAAATGATTAATTCAATTATATTACTTGATAATTGTTACGGCGAGGGACTGAAACCCTAGCTATGACAATTTTCGGTGTTCACAGGCACTGAACAACGCGAGGGTGAAGAGGGAGGGCCATGAGCATGGCGCCTCACTGTATTTGTTGGTATTGTTTTGTTACACGTTATTTTGTCACCATGACATTTGCCTATCCATATAGGTTCATCACTACCTATATTATGCTCCCTTAGAAGTCAAAAACCCTAATGTTCCTAAACCAAGACTTGGAATTGGAGAAAATCTCATTAAAACCCTTAAAGTATTATTCCACACTTTTCTTAGCTCTTTCCTATAGATCCATAGATATTTTTTCTATAGCCTGCAGTAGCTCCGCACTTTCTACTTATAAAACCTGTGGACCCTTGTAAACAATCAAAAAAAGGAAAAAGTAAGTTCTAGAAGCCTAGTTGGTCGAATATTCTCCCAACTGGAAGCTTCTAGACGCGTGATCAGTTCGAGCTTTATTCCTCCACTCATGGAGCTTATCCCTTGGTCTACGGAGCTCAAATCCCTTCATGAGAGGAATCCATCCCCCTCCTCATGGAACTGAAACTACCTTCATTTCCCTATAAATTGAGCTCATGTTTCAGTATCAAGGGTAGATTGTACCTTGTATATGGTAATTGTTGAAGAAATTCTCAAGAGAGCCTACTCTCTACACTAGTTATTGTTGGCATAAGAATGATCACACACTTATGTCCATAACTCTATGTTGGTTCAAAGAGAGGAAGACTTGTCAAACTGAAGGAGGAATGCTTGTTCAATACCCCAATAGGAACTTGTATGACATCAAAGCGTCAGGTTGTAAAGTTACTCTTTTCATTCAAGATAATACATATGGATCTCCTTTTCTCATTGAGTTGTTCTTGTGCTTATTTGAATAATTCAATACTTAGACTCCTTGATCACTAAGTTAGATTAGTTGTTCTTAATTATTATATGTTGTAGGTGCTTTTAATTCTTTTGTCTATCTTTGATTGCAGGAACTACTTACTGAAGAAGCCTCTTTGGAGCGACTAGATAAAAGATTGCACCGAACGTTGGATTTCAAGGTAGGGGCATGTCCTATTTCTTTGTTTATAATAATTCTGAATTGCAAATAATCTAGAGAAAAGGATTTACAAATGGATGTTTGTTTCTAGATATTCGTAGAATACTAGGGAGATCGCTCTTTTCCATGAGAGGGATTAATCTGCATAACAAAATGGCGACTCCACTAGGGAAATAAAACTTAGTTTTCCTTTTTTATTTTTCAATTTAAATTTTAAGATTTTTCTGATTTTGATTAGTCTGAAACCAGGTTGGGTAATTTGGGTAGATAACTTATGCGAATCCCTGAAAAGAAAAGCTAAATATTTATTTTTTCTATACTTTTCCTTGCCTCTGCGGTTTTCATTTGAAAACAATGCAGTAGCCTCCGCATTTTTTAGTTCATAACATTGAGGTACCGCTCTGTTCTCCATTAGAACCTGTGGAAATTTTTTGAAAAAAGTTAAATTTCTATTTTTAGGAGCCAGAATACATGATTCTTTGTGTTTGCCCCAATCTACCTTAGCTGTTAAAATCTTATGTGTGTGTTTCTTTTCAGCAACTTTTGTGTTTATGTTATTTTTCATCTGATTTGCATTTTATGAGTGGGTGTTTGCTCTACTTTCTAGCTGCTCTATATAAGAAACCTTCATATACCTTAGCTTACTAGTATCATGTTGTTCTGAACCATTAAACCCATTGCAAACCTTACTTTTATGAAAATTTATTTTATTTTCATTTAAAAATTTAGAAGATATTTTAGCTTACTAAGGCTTGATTTTCACACCAAACCATTTTTGGATGTTTTTATTTTTGCTGAGATAAGTAGAAATTCTTCTTGATTCGATCACAAAATAGGAGAAAATGTTCTCAAACTTTATAGGTAGACTTCAAAATTAGAGTTTTTCTTTTGATTTTGAAATTTATGTTTTTAGAGTTTTAGATATGGTTTTCTTTTTGGAAATAGTTTGTTTAATGATCTGTAGTTTCTGATTTGATAGATAAAGGGATTTCATTTCGAACGAGTCATTGATCATTTTTGTGAAATTGAGTTCTCAAATAAATCATCTTCTTTTCAAAGATTTTGTTTATGAATGAAAGAATTTGTGCTTTGAAAATTGTTAAATCTCTCAATCTTTCCCTTAAATAAGATTCATTGAAAAGAAAAGAGTTGAACTTTATCATTTAGATGCATTTAGCGTATTTTTGAGCCGGGTCATAAAACATCATTGAAGTTTCACTTCCATACCTTTTGTCTTAAGCAACAACCAAATTAAAAACAATGCTTTAATAAAATCAATCTAGATATTTTACATTTTCTACGGCTCTTTTCCACCAACATAGCTTAGGCTAGTGTCTTGGAACAGGTTGTAATTAACATTCCAAGACAATTCAAACAAACAAGTAGCAATCTTGCGATAGGAAAAATCCAATTGTAGCATTTGTGGTCTGGGAAGCTCTTCTTAAAAGAGTCAAGCAAGAGATCATGTCGGAACAAGTGAGGTAATCATACCTATCTCATTGGGAAAGATAGCAAATGTGCACGTATTAAAAACGATAAACCTTGGATAGACCATTGTTGAGGAGCCTGGGATCACTTATTCGTAAACCTTGGATTATATCAAGGAACCTTCAAGGGGATTGAGCTAGTTACTTTGCCCTTGCGTGTATATCGGATCATAGATTGTTCCCCCAGGTAATGTTTTCCCATCGATGACCTTAGTGACTATAAAATTTAGGGTTTTTTCTGAAGGTGCAATGTTCCCACTTAGCCTTAGCTAGGAGGAACATTCCATTTTTGTTTTAATTTCTGCTTCATGAATAAATTAATAAAGGAGGACATGTAAAACTCCCAAAAATTCTGAATAAATCAATGCCCATGTGGACAAAGACAAATCAGGGCTATGTAAATAATCACTTGCAGGTGTGAAAGAGGTTTGAGCTAAAGACTGGGTCAACCTTGACCAAATCAACAGCGATGTCTAGGTTCATTGCATCTCCAAAAGGGACAGCACAATTCTAGAAGGGAGCCTCTAATGTGAAAAGGGCTAACTCATCAAGATGGTTAGGGTTTGCAAGAGCTTTCTCATCTTATAAAAGGAGAAGGAGGGCAACAAGAGAGGGTTTTTGATAGATCATATTTCTGAGTATTTGTCTGCTTAGACAAATACCACTGCTTAGACAAATACCATTCTTCGCTGTTGAGTGGAGGATTGTATATGGAATTCCTATGCAGGCGTTTCACCTCTTTCTTTGATGATTCAAGGAGAAAAGTTTGTTGAATTGAACCACTATCAGGCTTGAGGCCAAGCTCCTACTTACATTGGAAGTGCTAATCCATTGAGGGTTTTTCTGTCTCTGCAAGCTGCAACAAGTGGTGATCTAGATCTGCAGAGATCTAGTGCATTTTGAGATCCTCTCTCCATGGAGTGGGTCCTTTGACCTCCTGGAAGAGTGTATCATTTCTTGTACTTCAGATCTGCAATTATTCAGTATTTTTCTGTGTCATTTGAGCCACAGCACTGTCCCACTGAGCAAACTGCATTATTTATGTATGAGGGTTTGCAGGGTGTCTTGCTCATAGTTTCGATCAGAGATCTCATGTGCTAGGCTTTACCTTCCACTTGGTGATCCATGGATTGGCTTGCTGATCTATGTTCTATTTAGATCTGATCCATTGTAATCAAATTTTATATTCATAAATTTACTGCAGTAGTTTCCAGATCTGCAACTTGTTTCTTAGATCTACTCTTATTCATGCATGCTTTTGTCAAAATTCCAAGTGGATCTTGTAGAGAAAAATATAGAGTTTCCAGATCTGATATAGATCTGATATTTTGTCCATAGATCTGCTCTAGATCTAAGTTGTAAATTCCAGCTGCTAAACCTCCTGAAAAATAACGTTGTTGAAGCATTTCTGCAATTATACATGTGCTCCTGCTCTCTTTTCTAAAGATTTATTGGTGTATTGGCTCATGCTTTCTACTGCATAATGAAAGGGCTTTGTCATAATGCTTATTTGATGTTGTATTACTAAAATATCAGTCTCCTTGCTGATATCCATTGAACATTAGCTAAAACTGCGCAATTCCTGAAGTAGTGCTTTCATTTGACTGCAGCCTTCCCCTTTGGGTGCTTTTTAGCTAGTCTTATTTTTGGGAGATCTTTTTAATGTGATTAAACTAATTTTTTTCTAATGAAATTCCATATATAAGTCACATACAACATAAAAAAGAGGAACCAAGTCCTGATCTACGTTATTTTTTCACATTTTTACTTATACAGCGTTTTCCTTGAGCACCTTGTTGAAATTCCTGAAAATGGAATTATTCCAAGTTCTATAGACAGAGTCTGCAGTTGGCCAAGTAGCCTCTGAATATCATCCTCTCTTTGAAAAGTGACATATCCAGTAAATGTCTCTGCAGTCCATCTCTGAAATATAATCTTGATATTCCTGAAAAAGGGATATTACACAAGGTGACGGTGGAGGGAAGGTCCCACTATACTTGGAGTAGACGTCGACTAGACTCACTTGGAATTTCCGGAGGGTACTCTTCAATTCAAGATGGTATAAGTGGAGAGACTTGCACTGGACCATTTCATTAAGCATTTTGTCGAGGTAACTATTCCAACCGCCATTTCTACATTAGAATTCTACGACGTTGGATTTCATCACCAACTAGTGTTTTCAGTGTGGGAATCTATTGTTTGTGTGTGGATTGATCTCTTAGATTTTGTAGGGATGTGATAAATTTGATTGTTTCCTTAGATACTTTAGAATATTTTATTGAAATTTCTTTGATTTCATGTGCTAAAACTTTTGATCGTGGCTGAATTACCTAGACAATCACGTAGAATGCAGGGGAAACCCCCTAAGTACACATCAAGTCAGTTAGAAAAGCTTAAATCTAAGAAAGGATAACCATCAGGGACTAAATCAACTGAACATGAGGAAACATCAGTTATTATACATCCTGATTACGAAGTAGATCAACTTCAAACAGCAGAAAGTTCTCAAAGAAAACTTACAATTTTTGAACTAGTTGAACTTGCTTCCACAACTAGTGAATTATCATCTACTGAGCCTGACATTTTTGAACTAGAAATTGAACCTGCTACATTTGAGCCTGCTTCAGATTTCATTACTCCAACCCTTGGTCGTCCTAATTCACCTCGAGTGAAGTTACGCATCAATGAGAACCTTCCACCTAGCCTCATTAGCATTGAAGAAATTACTGACACAGTAGAAGAAGTTGTTCTTTGTTCACATCGGGAATATTTAGATCTTAGGCCAAGTGAATCGGTTTACTATAGCCCTTTCAAACAATATCCTTGGTATTCTCAGTTAACAAACTTTCTACACAATTCTGGTCTAAACTATTCACCACCCCGAATTCCTTTTTACGCCATACCAAGAGGAAATTACAGACCTTCATTGAACATGTCTGGTGAGTCATCCATGTTTTCTGCATCACCGAAATCATATTTGTATGGTGGCCCGTCTCCTCCTACGAGATACCAATCGCTTTCTGGTAATTTCTCATGGGAAACTCCTTCTCCCGAAAAACTTATACCATCACTTGGTCCAAATGAATCACATACCGAAAATTTGAATGTGAAACAAGTTTACATGATGTCTGGAAACATTCCTAACCTTGATCCTCAAAGTAGTAAATTACTGCCTGGGGGGGATCCTCAGGTAGTAGTTTACCACCTGGGGGGCAACCTCAAGGACAGTACATACCTCAAGGCCAATACATACCTCAAGGACAATATCAACCTCAAGGGAAGTACTCAATTCAGGGTCCACAACCTCTTCAAGGGCAGTACCCTATGTCAGGGCAACCGTATTTCCAAGGAAAGCAGCCTCCTTTAGGGCCACAGTTCTACTCGGAACAACAATTGTTTCAGGGAGGTCAATATTTTAGTGGGAATTATCTAGCCAACTATCAAACATATGTTCCAAATTATCAACCTGGTTATGGTCTGTCTTATGTAGCACAACCTTCAATGGGAGCTCCATATCCTAGAGTAAACATAGTGTGGAATCCAACACCAAATCAATAGAATTTGCAACCTAACATGCAAGTACCTTATAATCAACCTGGTCAGCCGATTTCTTACAGTCAAATCCAACAACCTGTCCAACCTACACTTCAAGTTATACCAAAGGTATCTACACCTAGTATAGTTCAACAACCTAGTCCGAGTACACCTAGAACTCCACCTCAAACTGTTGCACCAACTTTTGTTCATCCTACCACACCTATCCCTAGAATTTTTGCAACCCCTATTTCTACAGCCTCTCAAGTATCATAACAAATCCCTCAAGTCACTGCACAACAACCTGGACCCACAGTTCAGACTACTGTTCAGATGCCTACAAGACAACCTGGTACAAGTACAATTGTAACAAGCCAACCTCAATTTTTTTATCAACCGTATCAAGGGTAGTATCAATATGGACCCGTAGCACAAAATCCAGTATACCAGCATCAACCATACCCTGGTTACACGTATCAAATACCAGCTCAACCTCAATACGTTCCGGCCAATCATGGTTATCCGTGAGGCATTCCAATCCCAAATGCTAAGGATATTCCAGGATATCGTGGATATCCTCCTCCTGGTACTGGTATAGTTCTACAAGGTTATCAATTTACTCAGCAGGACCCTAACCGTCGGTTACCATGCATAGCAAATTTGGATTTACCCGATTTGTCGTGCCTAACGAATGATCCAATTTATTATCTTCCATATTGGACGCCAATGCTGAATAAGTTGCCCACTGATATTCCTAAGTTTGAAGGTAAATCAGGAGAGGACACCTCAAACCATGTCATGACTTACCACCGCTGGTGTGCATCCAACTCTTTGGTTGATGATTATATTCAATTAAGACTGTTTCAGAGAACACTGGTAGGTTTAGCTACAAAATGGTATATTGAACTACCACGTGGCTCATTCAACAATTTCAACGTGCTAGCAATAGATTTATTAACACATTTTCAGTTACTAGTTAGATACGACAATGACACGGAACTCTTGACTTCATTAAAACAATCTACGTCTACGTACATATCAGATCACATACTTGAATGGAGACGTAGAAGACGTTTAGTGAAAGTTTTTATTGTGGATCAGATCTTGGCAAAATGGTTCATTAAATCATTGCTTCCAAATATCACTGAAGATGTGGTTAAGGGAGTGGTTGTTACAGAAGAACATGTCATTGCTCAAGCTCAGTGCTTAGACCTTGTATATACACAGTCTGGTACTTTATATGAAAAAATTCCTCACTTACCACGTCCTGGTCAAATAACTGCAACTCCTTCAGGGTCTTATGCTGCAGACGGTGTAATTGGTTTAGTTAGCGCTAATAATAATAAGAAGAATTCCTCAAAAACTACTCCTATCATAACTTTACTAGATTCATCGAAAGGAGATTCTTCCCTTGAAACTTCTGCCGACATTCATGTTGTAGATTCATCTACCGCTAAATCCAAAAGTGGTAATAAGAAGAAAGGGAAGAATAAAAACAAACAAACTTCATATCCCAAAGAGAAAACCGAAAAGAATGAACCATCTCATGATAAACAAAAACGTCATTATCCTTATCTTATCTGTGACGAGGATCACTTTACCAAAGAGTGCTCGCATCAGTCTGAAGTCTCTAAATTCATCAAAGGTTCACCCACACCCGCTATCTTGAAGGATCCTTTTCCTACTCAAGATAGAAAAATGATAAGATCTTCTTCAAATTCATAAACAGATATTTTAATGATGTCTGAGGTTATGGTTGCGACGCGATCGCAAGACTATGGAAGTCAAAATCCTGTAACTGGTAAAGAGATAGAAAATTATAATTCAACACCAGTTGTATCTCCTTCCGTTTCTGATCTGCTTCATATCAAGAAACCTAATCCTGATCTAGTGATTAAATCATCTTCTAAAGGTGTACTTCAGAAATCAGCTTTCAATCCACATGCAAGAGCTGCTCAGAGCTACAACATTGTTGAAGATTTGGCGATATCCCCTTCAGCAATGTCGGCCTTAGAAGTGCTACAATCATGTCCAGCACAAAGGAAATTAATTCTATCAGCTATTGGAGCTATAGATCCTCAGGATTCTAACCTTATAGTCTTTTATTTAGAAAATTTTACACTGAGACTCCCTCATCAGATGGCTTTTCAAATTCCAGTATTAGTAAAAAACAAACAAGTTTTCCATACTGTAATTGATGAGGGGGCATCCACGTGCATAATGTTGTTAAATTGTTGGAAAACTCTTGGTTCTCTGACACTTAAAAAATCTTCAACAATCCTTAAAGCCTTTGATGGAAGAGGATTCCATACGTTTGGAATACTTCAAGATCTACCTATAGAAGTAGAAGGAAAAATTGTTAATCTAGATGTGGAAGTTGTTGATGCCCCTCTGGATTAAAACCTTCTTTTGGGTTGTAGTTGGTCTTATGCCATGACTGCTATCGTTTAATCTGTCTTTTGGTTAATCATGTTTCCTCATAAAAAAATTATTGTGAAAATTGATCAGTTGTCATATTATTCGTCAGACCCTTCTTCTACAGATAGTATCCAACATGTTGGAAAATCGACTATCCCATATGAAGATGTTGGTGTAGGTTTAGTAAAATACTCCATGTTGATGGGAAATTTCTCTATGCCTCCACCCAACGTACCACGTACCATTTCCAACATCAATATGATTTCATGAAGCACTATACCATTTGATGACACTTGGGTAGTGCCTTCAGAGTCATAAATGGATTCTTTCAATGGCGAGATGCCTTTGAGTCCTTTTGAGATGGAATATGTGGGAGTACAGTTGTTTTCTGATATGCTTTCAACTACTCCTGATCAAATGAATGTGATCACCGAAGAATATTCTTCACTATCAAGCTCAGCCTTGACATCACTTTCCGATTCTTTTCAACAAGTGTTTTACACTGATGAAATTATTCAAGAATTTTTGCATGGATGAATTACCATGGGATGATCTTCACCATAGATTTTCATTTTTACCTGAACTTGATAGGTTTGAAAATGATTTTTCATCTATTTTTGCGATTGATTATGTTAAGGAACCACAGAATCCCATATCGATTACAAATTCAGATTCTAAGATTAATTTGGGAAACATTTCTACAATTGTTCCTCTTGACATATCAGTTTAACCTGGAATTGTTGAAAACATTCATATAAGTGCTTCTTGTATGATTGAAGAAATTAATACATAGAAAGCCCTATTTCAAGAATTATGAGGCATATTTTCCCTGTTTTATGAAGAAATTTCAGGAATCGAACCAAAGATTGTCGTTCATGAAATAAATACATACCTGGATGCCAAGCCTATTAGACAAAGATTACGTCCAATACATACGAGAAAAGTTGCTGCTATTAAAGCTGAAGTTGAAAAGATACTACAAGCAGGGTTTATTTATCCAATTCCAATGACAGATTGGGTATCTAATATATTTTCCATTACCAAAAAACAAGGGACTATACAATTATGTGTTGATTATGGGGATATTAATAAAGCATGTCCAAAAGACAATTATCCTACCCCCTATATCGACCAAATTATTGATGATTGTGCCGGAAATGAAATGTTTTCATTTATGGATGGATTTTCTGGATATAATCAAATCAACATACTCCCTGTTGATCAACCAAAAACAACATTTATATGTCCTTGGGGAACATTTTCTTATTGCAAACTACCTTTCAGATTAAAAACGCTGGTGCAACTTTTCAAAGGGCCATGTCTTACGCTTTTCATGATATCAAACAATTGTACAGCCTTATCTGGATAATTTACCTACTCACTCATTACATAGGGATGATCATCCTACTCACTTACGAGATATTTTCATGAGATGTACGCATTACAAGATTCATTTGAATCCACACAAATGTGTTTTTTGTGTGCAATCAGGACGATTAATGGGATTTGTCATTTCGAAAGCTAGCATTCGTGTCGACTCCTCGAAGTTTGAGGCCATCATAAATTTACCTCCTCCTTCCACACTTCGCCAACTCCAAAGTTTTCAAGGGAAAGAAAACTTTCTACGTAGATTTATCCCGAACTACGCTGAGTTAACAAAAGGTTTTACCCGGTTGTTGAAACAGAATATTCCTTTTATTTGGGATGAGATTTCTTATCTATCTTTTGATGCTCTAAAACACGCGTTAACCCATGCACCATTATTGCATCCACCCAATTACAACCAGGATTATTTTTTATACTTAGCAGCCTATGATTCCACCATTGGAATGGTTCTAGTTCAAGAGGATGAATCTCACAATGAGAATGTGATCTATTATCTAAGCCGGAATCTAAATCCGACTGAAATTAAATATTCGCATGTGGATAAATTGGCCTTGGCAGCAGTTCAAGTTGTTCAACGATTTCGTCACTACATATTGTTACGAAAGACAACTATGATATCCAATTGCGACCCGATGATGTATATTTTTACAAAACAATTACTCGCGAGAAAATACTCTAAATGGATTGTCACCCTACAAGAGTTTGATTTGGAATTCGAGAAATACAAATCAAAGAAATCACTGTTGTTTGCAGAACTCATGTGTGACTTTCCCAATACTGAGACGGAAACCGTGGTAGAGAATCCCATCGCAGATGAACCTCTGTTTCTTATCAATACGTTAGATCCATGGTATGGATTTATCATCATATATCTTCAAACCCAAACCTTTCATCCAAAGCTTTCACGTTCAAATCGACGAAGAATCTAGTATCAATCCCAACAATACAATATTGTTGGGGACACACTTTATCATCGTGGTGTAGATTCTATTTTTCGACGTTGTATAGCTCATGAAGAGGCTGAAAGGGTTTTGAATGAATGCCACTCTGGAGCATGTGGTGGTCATATTTCTGGGTTTTCCACAGCCCAAAAGATATTGTGCGCTAGTTATTTTTGGTCGTCATTATTCAAAGTTTATATTATTGCGGTCCAAAAATGCCACGACTACCAAATTTTTATCGAAAGATGCGTGCACCTCCAGCTCCTCTTCACCCAATCATTTTTGTCGATCCTCTTATGAAATGGGGCATTGATTTCATTACATGTAACCCTCACTCGACCGAGGGGCATGGATATATTATTCTCACTATAGATTACTTTACAAAATGGGCCGAGGCGATGTATACATTCGTGGTAGATGGCAAAACTACAGCTACTTTCGTATTCAATCATGTGATTGTTCATTTCAGTGTACCCCAAGCTATTATCACAGGCCATGGGATTCATTTTCGCAATATAATGATGACCAAACTTTCCAATCAACTTGGCTTGCACCATGATAACTCTACTCCATATTACCCACAGGCTAATGGTTAGGTTGAAGCCATTAATAGAGTTTTAACCACCATGATTAAACGATTTATTGGAACTCACAAATCGAAATGGCATACTATGCTTTTTTCGGCACTATGGGCATACCAAACCTCAGCAAAAACTTCTACAGGGTTCACTCCTTTTCAATTGGTCTACGGTTTAGAAGTTGTGTTACCCATTAAATGCGAAATACCGTCACTCCAATTAGCCATAGAGTTACTACCAGCTACCTCTGAAGAGGAAAATTCTTTTTGTAATTAGCACAATTAGATGATACTCGGTGCACCGCTGCATTAGTTGCCGAAGCTTATAAGAAACGTGTGAAAGCTCAGTATGATCGAAGTGTTACACCTCATGTTTTTTCAGAAGGTGACCTAGTCTTAGTATATGATCAAGCTAACGATAATCCAGGTGCTGGGAAATTTGAACCGATGTGGCATGGTCCCTACATTGTCAAGCGAGTGCTTGTCAAAGGGGCCTATGAATTGACTGATGATGGGGTCTCTTTTGATAAGCCCAAAAATGGTCTTTATCTTAAAAAATATTATGCTTGACTCTCATGTGAAGATCTCACTTGTGTATTATTTATTTTTTAGATACTGTGCTTTAGATTAGATAAGTGTGTCTAGATTAAGTTTTATTTTACTACTATCACTGCTTATCTTGATTACTCTTGATATTGCAGATGTCGACATCCCTTCAAACGTACATTGGTTTTGCTGATGGTGCTTGTCGTAGTACACGGAATATCTCTTCCGTAGCTTGGGTTATCTATTCACCCACTGATGAGTTAGTTTCTATGCATGGGGTAAGCCTTGGTCAAACAATGAACAATATTGCATAATATAACGCAGTCATTGAGTTATTATCTGATGCCATTTCATTTGGTATTCAACATTTTATAATTAGGTTAGATTCAAAACTCATTGTATTACATTTAAACAGAGTATACGCAATTAAAAATCCAGTATTAAGATTATTTTTGAAGGTTCGTCTCTTGGAATGACAGTTTTATTACATCGAATATCAACACATTTCAAGAAATTTAAACACACTGGTCGATGCATTAGCTAATCGTGTTCTAAATAGATATTTGCAACATTAAAACAGTAAACCAAAACAACATTCGATACATGTTAAACAATATACTCAGAGAAAGTAGTAATATCATAGATAGGTTTGTTTTTAAAAAATATTACATCGTCTATGATCATAGGTTCAAACACCTTATGATCTAATAGATACTGATGCAAAAAACAAAATATGTCAATCCACAATGATCATTCACTATTTGTGATGATGATAATGGTTGTAGACTATGGCACATGCCACCTTGCGCAGGAATCTCCTAAACTATCCTGGAACACCTATAACATGTCTCTAAAGCTAGAGAGGAATGTCATTTGTCCCTGTCTCGGGAACATCTATCGTTAACCTCTCCAGGTTGTGTTCCATATTAGTTAGGATCTCTGTTTCCTGATCCTGTGGTGGTGCTATAGGCTCTTCTTGCCACCTATCAAAGCAACGGAGTGTAGCTGGTCATCGTGGACCAACATCTGCATTTAAATATTTTTATTAGTATTGGAAGATTAAAAAAAAACAAATAAAAATTAGATTAAAAAAATGAAAATAGTTCGCTTACCTCATTCATCCCACTGTTCCCCTGGAGGCAAGGACATCTCAGGATCACCTCTAAAATATATACATGCATAGGGGAAGTCTTCTATTGTGATGACTTGGTTATTTAGCCACATAAAGTACGTTGGAGTGAACTGAACCACTGAACTTCCATCGCCACCATGGCGAGCCATTAATGCATCCCAACATACCATTTAAGGTTCTTGAGGTTCCCCACGATCTACTAGAATAAGCTGAGGGGCGAGGAGTGGGATTATCTCCAAAGTAAAATAAATCAAAATGGCACCATAACCAAAGTCTTTTAACTTTTCATTCTTTGCTCTGGTTAGTTGGCCTTTCATGTTGGCCAATACCCCCTCACACCAGTTGAATATGGTGCCTCTGAAACACTCTACCACGGTCTGCATTTGAGATTTAGTGGCTACATGTGGAGCCGCACTCCCACACAACCTGGTACCGTGAAGGCAATCACTTTGAGATCTAATCGCAAGATAGTTTTTATTTCTATGTGATTATCCTTTGGATCTGCCTCATCACTGCAAAATTGTTGTTTATAGCTAGCAACGATCAGGCCACCCTGTCTAGCTCCAAAAAAGGATATATTTTCTCCTCTTTGGGACAATCCAATGAGGAAATAGATATCCTCGATCTTGATTTCAAGCCGATGGTCACCAATGATAAAACATTTATCTTGAACATCCCTTGTGTTCACTAACCATGTCATCATCTCTACCTGTGCTTTCATACCTTGAATCGCCCAGAACTTATATAAACCACAATTTTTTAACACACACATTGTTGCAAGATCATTCATGGCTTCATTTTCTATAACCTCATTCTCACATTTATTCCACTCTAGCATGTTGAAATAGCCTGCAAATAAACACATTTGAAAGTTAGAAACCATTGGAATGAAAATTTTTAATTATTTTTAAGAGAATTTGTAAATTTTAAAATGCTCATGATGCCCTCGCATTTTTTGTGTGGAGACAGTGCGGACGTCCGCACGGGCTCCACAAAAAAACCCCGGTAGCCTGATAAATTTCCTTTTGAAAAATTATGAGGGTCCGCAGGTAACGCACGTATAACCTGCGGACCCCCGGATGATTTGGATTACCTAGTTCTGACGAATCGTGGAATGAACGGTCGGTTCTCCCGATATCAGCTCCAGAACTTTTTTGCCAAAAGCTCTCAATTCACTGCTCTTAAGATAAAAGGTGAAAGTGATTTTGTTAAACTCCTTTTTATAGTTTTTGAATGAATAAAATATTTTATTTTATTTATTTTTTACTTTAAAAGGCTATTTTTCAATATTTTTACTTCTCTACAACAAGTATTTTTAATCTTTTGAGTTTTTGTGCAGAATACAGGTTTTTTGGTGAAAGAATTATTTTGACGTTGAGTATCCTTTTATCACTTTTTCGAGCTCTTGAAAATTACGAAAAAGCGAAACCCTGGAGTTCTCTTTTAAGCCATTTTCAGACTCTCTAAACATGAAAAGGTTGCCAAGTACTTGGCTATTTGAACTCGTTAAAGAAAATGAACAGTCATCCCTTCAGTATAAGTTTACCCCTTTTCTGGACTATTTATGAAAAAGGTATACGTTGACTAATCATGGTCAATAGAGTTCTCTCTTCCATTATTTTATCCTTTTTCAGGCCTGAGAGACTAAATTTACGAAAAAGTACAACCACAGAGTTTACTTATGTTTTTCTTCTGACTCCCTAAAACTGAAAAACTCCAAGTTTCTCCTATACTGGACTTGTTAAAATTTAACAGTAAAGGACCTGTCGATTACAAATAGGAATGAACCACTCCTTCTTAGGGTTCGATTTTAATACTAAGATGGACTCATCCAAAAGATGAGCTTACACAACAAGAAAATGTTATCCTCCTCAAGCTTGTCAAAAATAAAGAGGTACGTACCAGTAATGGTGGGGGGAAAAGAGAGAAAAGGAATCCAGTTGTCACCCTTGTTTTAAAAGCAGTATACCACTCTTGAACACGACACTTTTTGTCACACTTGTACCTAGGTTGGGAAAATACTTTTTCTAACAGTTAATCAAACCATATTGAAAGTCTTCAGCCGGTTTCTGGGTATTAGCTTTAGGTCAATTATTACCAAACCATATGTAGTGTCTTTATGTGTTCAAGAGACAGTTCAAATAAACCATTCATTACAAACATTTGTCTCCATTCGCATTGACCATCCTTGAGTCAGTCCTTGCAAATATTTCTTCAAAACTTGATCTAATGGTTTCGTGTCGTGGGGTTTCCTGCGACGGGTCACTTTCTATAGATGACAGTTCATCATCTAAAAATTTGATCTAGAATCCTATTAGTACCTTGGGATCTACATGCCCTAATGGACGGTTTCTTGCCTTCGACGACAAGTTGCATCATTGACCTTCGATCGAATGATTCCGTGAAGTGTTCGAATGCAAATCATTCATTCATACTTCATGGATTGTACTGAGTACTTTGAGAGCCATTGTCATTATTGGTGGTTTCTCTCACAATTTTTAAGAGTTTACATCATTGATTGGTAATCAAGTGGTTTCTACCATGTTTGAATTTGACACAATCAATCGCATGGATAGAATCGTACTAGTTCAGGAAACAGAAATCAAGACCTTGGATCTAGTTTCCACCATCCAGGCTACGAAGAGTTTTATTATTCATGATACAGTAGACAACTTATGATAGATGGTTGTGGCCATGTTATGTCTACTATTGATGTAATGATTAAAATCATTTATGTGCCAGACCATTTAGTTAGTTTTGATCTGAGTAAGGGAATTCCTACCTAAGCAATCATATATATATATACACATGCTTGCATTGAATGTTTTTACAGGTTTTCGACCAGTGTGTCCGCAATCCAATCCTTGGAATGCTAAAACACTTCACTCTTCAGAACAACCTCAGACTTCGCACTTTAGGGGGCAATCTATTACATGTTATTTTGTCACCATGACATTTGAATATCCATATAGGTTCATCACTACCTACATTATGCTCCCTTAGAAGTCAAAAACCCTAATATTCCTAAACCAAGTCTTGGAATTGGAGAAAAGCTCATTAAAACCCTTAAAAGTCTAACTCCGCACTTTTCCTAACTCTTTCCTGTGGATCCACAGATATTTGTTCTATAGCCTGCAGCAGCTCCTGCACGTTCTACTTATAAAACCTGCGGACCCCCGTAAACAGTTAAATAAAGGAAAAAGTAAGTTCTAGAAGCCTAGCTGGTCGAATATTATCCCAACTGGAAGCTTCTAGACACGCGATTAGTTCGAGCTTTATCCCTCCACTCATGGTGCTTATCCCTTGGTCTATGGAGCTCAAATCCCTTCATGAGAGGAATCCATCCCCCTCCTCATGGAACTGAAACTACCTCCATTTCCCTATAAATTGAGCTCATGTTTCAGTCACAAGGGTAGATTGTACCTTGTATATGGTAATTGCTGAAGAAATTCTCAAGAGAGCATACTCTCTACACTAGCTATTGTTGGCATAAGAATGATCACACACTTATGTCCATAACTCTATGTTGGTTCAAAGAGAGGAAGGCTTGTCAAACTGAAGGAGGAACAATTTTTCATGACCCCGGGAGGAACTTGTACGACATCAAGGCATCAGGTTGTAAAGTTACTCTTTTCATTCAAGATAATACATATGGATCTCCTTTTCTCATTGAGTTGTTCTTGTGCTTATTTTAATAATTCAATACTTAGACTCCTTGATCACTAAGTTACATTAGTTGTTCTTAATTATTATATGTTGCATGTGCTTCTAATTCTTTTGTCTATCTTTGATTGCAGGTTCTACTTACTGAAGAAGCCTATTTGGAGCGATTGGATAAAAGACTGCACCGAACGTTGGATTTTAAGGTAGGGGCATGTCCTCTTTCTTTGTTTATAATAATTCTGAATTTTAAATAATCTAGAGAAAACAATTTACAAATGGATGTTTGTTTCTAGATATTCATAGAATACTAGGGCGATCACTCTTGTCCGCAAGAGGGATTAATCCGCATAACATGTTTCTATTTTGTCCCTTTCTCGCATTATTATAACCCTTGGTTCTACCCCCACAGCACCCTGTTTTACCATCCTGTTGTAGTATTATATTCTTGCGGCTCGTGTCTCCCACTGTATCTTGATAATACCCACATTGGTAGGCCTCACATTAACTTCTCGGGGGTGGGGGTCCATATTTATAGCAGTTCTGCGCATGCTATTTTTTCACTCCCGGTGCACTCTGGTTTACCTTGATAACTTGGGCAGGCAAGTTTTCCGTTGCCATTACTTACTTCCTCATACTACTATCTACCCGACCGGGGTTTTCCCACAGTCCTCGGAAGTGGAATATCTCTGTCTATAGTTCTGTATAGGGTTCGGAATTTGATTTTTCCTATAGATGTCGGACGAGGAGGTGGATTACTCCTCTGACCCCTTGGATGGTGTCCAAATATTTACTCGTTCCTCATCTAGATGTGTCGTTGTTTAGGTGCCGAGTCCGATTGTAAGCAGCAGCAGCATGAGTGGGCACTGGATGTTGATAAGTCATCCATTCATCGGTGGCCTCAACTCAGGGGGCATCGACTTCGTCCGTGGATCTCTTACTTCATCCGGTGCCATCGCCGGTATTCTCCATCTCATCATCATGTCCTCAGGTTGTGGGAACAACAGGCCCAAGAGACACTGGAAACCACTGAACTTGCAGGAGATGCATCGGGTTTTGGATTCGAGTATTTGGTGCAGCATGATACACTAGGTTTTGAACAGCTCGACATTACCAGGGGAATTGGACCTTCACATCTGCTTAGCGTTTCTATGGCAGATACTCCGGTGGTTTCATTTGGTCGTTTCGACAACATCCATCTTGTTGCTCCTCCTTCAGACGACCCAAAGTCCTTTGAATCCAACAAGGCTTTGGAACCAGGCGGGGCTGCACACCACAGGGATCTGGGGACTGGTGGGAAAAAACAATGGTGTGTAAAAAGCAGACCCAAGCGAGCTATCACACTTGTGCAAGAAGTTGGCATGAAGGATATTGAACACACATCGAGAACGGTTCTCGTTGGTAGGGTCCGTGGAAGAAGCTACACACATGCTCGTCTCAATTTTTTGACAACTGAGTTTTGGGGCAATTCCATGCCTCAGCTTCCTGGCATCCTAACTATGAATAGGGGTTGGTTTGCACTCATCTTTCCCCAACCTGATTTGTTCGATTGGGTTCTCTCCAAATACTTGCATTTGGAGATGAATCCTATTTTTCTGAAGCGTTGGACTCCATTGTTCGACCCTGATAAAGAAAAATTGGGGCTGGTCCGATTTGGGTCTATCTTGCAGGACTCCCGCTTCATTTTTGGAATGAAGAAACACTCCAGTATATTGGGGAAGATCTGGGGATTTACCTGGATCATGATCGGTCATACTTAGAAATAGGGAACATATATGTGGCAAGGATACTAGTGCATCAGGACACTCGCGAAGGACTCCTTGAAGGGTATGACATTCAGTTCAATGATATGGTTCGGCATCAAATCTTGGATTACGAGGGGATCCCCTATCGTTGTAGGAGATGCCATGAGTTTGGGCATCTGTATAAATATTTCCCCCTCATCAACACGTTTGTGGCACCTACAAAAATTTTGATACATTCGACTATGCAGAGGGACTTCGGGGAGTCGTCTCTACCGACAGTGAATGTGCACAAGGAGCGATGCCCTGGCTCCGCGGATGATCATCTGTAGTGCCTCGTCACTAGATCACAGTCCCTTAGCTGAACCACTCGTGCCCTCATGATGGAATATGCGACTGCTCCGGGTAACCCTCTCGTTCCTCCCATTTCACATTTTGTTGTTATATTTTCATCTTCCCACATTTCATCTGATGAAATGCACTCTCTAAATTTAATTAATTGCAACATTATTCCCCTTGGATGCCTTGTTGTAACTACTCCACCTTATATCTCACAACCTACCCCTCATACCTCGGTGGAGGACTCATCCTCTCGCCTGCCTATTACTGCTGACAGTCTCTCATAGGGTCACCGATATTACCTTCGGTCGACCGCTCCATCTCTCGATTCTCTTTCCTTTGATCTGAGTGTGGACATTGGTGGTACACATTTGAAATCTTCTCGAGGTTGGCCTTCCTCGATCACCAAAGCCATTCGAAAATCTAGCGTGGAAGTGGCTGTTGGAACTCAATCATCCATTGATCAGGTTCTTAGAGCAAAGAATGCACAGGCTAAAGGTTTACCATGATCTGTCTCTCTCTCAATTGTCGTGGTCTAGCCAGCCCTGAGAAAAAATTGGCTCTTAAGCAGCTTCTGGAACTTTCTCGGATTAACGTTATATTTCTTCAGGAAACTTTGGGTCATGGGGAATTTGTTAATAAGGCCTTGTCTTCTCTCCTCTTAGACTGGCCCTTCCAAACCTCAGATGCTCGTGGTAGATCTGGAGGCAGTGTCATTGGCATCAACAACAAAACCAGTTTGGCCCTAGGTTGGTGGGGGAGAATGGGCATACTTGGTGCTGACATCATCTCTCGAGACTCTAATATTGCTATCACCATAATCAATGCATATGGTCCATGCCATCACAGAGAGGTCTTCTGGGATGCATGGATGCACTGTTCTATCATGAAACAGAATAATATCATCATGGGTGGGAACTTAAACTTCTCTATTGGGCTATTTGAGTCCTAGGGTCCTAGGGCCACCCCAAATTATTTACCTGATTATTTTGAAGGGCTCATCAATGGGGTAGACCTTCTGGATATTTCCATGCTCAGGAAGCTACCAACTTGGCGAAACAAGAGGACGAGTGTCGCTACCCTTTCCAGAAGACTTGATCGATTTCTGATCAAGGGCCCATCGCTTGATAAATGGATAAGGCAAGACAGTGGGTGGGATCTGTGGGCTCCTTGGATCACTCTCTAGTGTACTTCAAAATCCAAACTGGCAATCGAAAGCCCAAGGCTCCTTTCAAATTCAACTCGGTCTAGCTGGGGGAGCCAGAATTTCATTCGATTGTCACCAAGGAATGGAAACACTATGAGAAATCTCCTGAACTAACTCCTACAAGGGTACTGTATAACAATCTGACCCGCATCAAATATCTCACCATTGGTTGGGGAAGAAATAAAAAAATAAAGGAGGATGAGGAACTATCCAGTATTGAAATGTATATCGGACTGCTGACCGGACCTAATTCCCTGGGCTTCCAAATTGCGGAGGAAAAAGGCAGATTAATTGCTCTGGAATTCACAAAAGCTAAAATTTTGAGGAATCGAGAAGAGGAATGGCACCTCAAGAGCAGGGAAGTTTGGTTACAAGTTGGGGATGAGAACACAAAATTCTTTCAACAATGTGCAAAAGGCAGGAAAAACATCAATACCATTTGGGATCTCAATGATCAAAATGGGAGGGTGGCACACTCGCATGATCAACTCACTGATATGGGTATACATCATTTCTCCAACCAGTACAGGGCACCAGTTAATGCTAACTTGCTGGCAATCATGCAGTTTTCTCTATCTATACACATATATGTGGATGAGGAGGCTATGGAAGACCTAAGTGCCCGGTCACTTTGGGGGAAATTGAAGGGGTCTTAAAATGGTTGAAGAAGGACAAAAGCCCAAGCCCTAATAGTTGGCCTGTTGAATTCTACCTCACATTTTTTGAACTCATTGTCAAGGATATTCTTTGAGTCATTGAAGACAACAGGGCTACTGGTCGAATATATGATGGATTCAATGCTACTTTCATTTCCCTCCTCCCCAAATCATACAAGCCTCTTTCCTTTCATGACTATCGCCCCATATCACTATGCAACTACATATACAAAATCATCTCCAAAATCATTGCAAATCACATAAATCCCATCCTCTCCCAACACATTGCCAAAGAACAATTTTCTTTCCTCCACTAGAGACAAATACATGAAGCTATTGGCACTGCACAAGAAGCATTACACTCCATCAAAATAAAAAATATCAAGAGCACCATCCTCAAGATTGACCTGGAAAAAGATTTTGACTGTGTCAACTGGAACTACATGTACCTCATCCTCATTCATATTGGCTTCCCTCATGAATTCACCAATTGGATTATGGGTTGCATCACCAATGCCTCATTCAACATCCTTATTAATGGTGTTTCCTCTAATTTTTTTCATGCCGAGAGGGAACTTATACAAGGTTGCCCCCTCTCCCCCCTACTTTTCCTCTTCATTATGGAAGGTCTCTCTTCTCTCATGACTCATGCAAAAAATGAGGGCTCCAATCATGGTATTGAACTTAATGATTTTATTGAACTAATGCATCTATTATTTGTGGATGATGTAATTATTTTCCTTGATGTTTCTTTTCATGAAAATTCAATTTTTTTCAAGCTGCTCAACATCTTTAGAAAAGTAACATGTATGGTACCAAATCAAATCAAATCCATCATTATGATGGTGTGTTGCTCCATCAATGAAACCAGACATGCTCTAGGTCTCTTCCATTATGATCGCAAGGATCTGGAAGATGGTCTAAAATACTTTGGTTTCCATCTTAAACCAAATTATTATCGCATCACTTATTGGAACTGGTTGATTGCTAAAGTCGAGCGTAGGATCAACATTTGGAAACACAGATGGTTGTCTAGGGCCGGAAGATCGGTACTCATAAAATCTGTTCTGGAAGCCATCCTGGTTTACTGGATGGCACTCGCTTGGATCCCAAAAGGTGTGACTACAAGATTTAAACAGATCTGTCGGTGGTTTTTATGGAGGGATATGAAGGATGACCGTGCATATGCTTGGATTGCTTGGGATAAAATAGCTAAACCCAAAGGATGGGGGGTGGGGCCTAAAATATCTAAACAAATTTGCAGCTTCTTTAGCTGCCAAGATGGGCTGGCATCTCATTGACAGCCACATCCTATGGTGACAAGTTATTTATTATAAATATATTTCTCCCAACACTACATTGGTCTGGATCAGGGGCAACATTCATCATTCACATGGCTCATCGATTATCTGGAAATCCATTACTAGATCCATTCACCTGATCAAACAAGGACTGACCTGGAACATTGGATCTGGGGAGCGGGTCAAAATGGGTGTGGATGCATGGTCCGAATGCGAGCATGAATTTGCTCTACCTTTGGATATCATATTACACCTGGCTCATGCTGGTAAACATTTCATATCTCATATTGCAGATCCGGAGCATACTACTTGGGCCTCACAAGCATGGTTATCCGCATAAGAGTTGAATCTCCTTAAGAACTGGTGGCCGCTTTGGGGTAGATTCATCCAGGCACTCCACCAAACCAACATCAGATTATCTAATAGGGAAGCTAAGATTCTTTGGGCCATCTCCCCTAGTGGCAGATACACTCCCAAGGTTGGCTACTCCACCCTTTATAATATACAGGAGCCTCATTACAAGCTTTGGTGGTGGAAAAATTTATGGAAATTGAAGGCAACCCCCAAATCCAGACTGCTAATGTGGTGCATTCTCTCGAATTGCACCTCCACAGAGGACAACATTAGGAAAAGAGAGTTCCATGGGCCCTCCAGTTGCTGCCTATGCCTCTTACAGACAGAAAATGTCAATCATCTATTCCTGGATTTCCCTACAATATCACACCTCTGGCACTCTACGACTACCTCTCTTGGATGCACTCAAATCTGGAATGGCTCCTTGGTATGTTCTGCTTGGAAAAACTGGTGGCGAGAATCTAGGAGGTCAAAAGACAAGAAAATTCCTCTCCTCATTTCCTGGGGGATCTAGATTACTAGGAACCATTATATCTTTCTAGAAAAAATTGCTAATTAGGACCATACCTGTAGGTCCATCATATCCATCTTCCAACTAATACATGATGATGAGCATGAAGCACAATACAGGACTATTATACCTGAAATAATTGACCGAACCATACCTTGGGCTTATTTCGACGGAGCATCCAATCCTATTGGATGTGGGGAGGGGGGGTGTTGTACGGCACCAGCATGACACTCATTTCTTCCACCTTAATATGGGCCTTAGTATGGGATCAAATAACTATGCTGAACTTAACAGCCTTAGACTTCTCCTAGTTTTTGCCCATGAACAAGGTTGCAACATGATTCAGATCTTTGGGATTCATAGATTATCATCAATTGGTTTAATTTGAAGGCTCAATGTCACACTCACTTTCTTAGAGCACTATTGGATGAGGTATTATTTCTAAAATATCCTTTTTATTTTATCTCTGTCACTCACATTTACAGGCATAGGAATCAGGTGGCTGACAAGCTTTCCAAAGAAGACACGCATTTAGATTGGGGACGATGGCATATCATGGCTCATGAAGGGGCACAGGAATATCAGTATTATCACTTCCCTTTAATTGTAGCCTTGGATGTATAGGGCACAGTCATATTCTGACTGCAGTTTTGATTTGTGTTCCTATATTCATGGCAGCTATACAAATCAATCTTGCTAGACTGATTTCTTTTTTATTTTTCCTTCATATCTCAGAATCTTTTATCTTCATTTATGTACATATTATATTAAATATTAGCTTAAAAAAATACATTGTATTGACAGAATTACAGACTCTATGGAGGATATTTATCATATTTTTTATCTTTGCATAGATGATATGCTGCTAGATGAAACATGTAATTTTTCTTATTATTAATGAAAAATTACGACTTTTTTCTCTGGGAAAAAAATTTCTTGTGTTATTATTTAACTTCTTATCTTTGTTCCTTATTATTATAGTTTTTAATACATCAAACAACTACCAAAAACAATAAGAACAATGACACAATATATAGGCTGCAAGCAAGGGCCAAAAACCCTCCTCCTCAGGGGAAAACCTGTAAATATCTTCTTATATATTATTCAATTGATGAATACCATGACCAAGTGACCTACAAAAATACCCTCCAAAATCAATATTTTCACGGCCTCCAACTACAACTTCTTTGACCTCTCCTGGAAAGTCCAAAAATTTTGCACTGCAACTGTTGCACCTTCACAAGGAGACTTCGATCTCCTTGTCTAGCTTTCTCCTTCCCTTTTCTTGCCTTTTATGGAGATGTAGGACCATAGAAAATCCCTAGAAACCCTTTACTTTCCTTGTTTTCTTCCTCTACACCAAGATCGAGCTCAATGTAGCCCTAACGCAGAAACCCTAGCTTCTGCTTGTGCGTAGGAGAAAGAGAGAGGTCCAAAACAAACATTTCGGTTTTCTTGTCTTCCTTCTTCATCCTCCTCTTCTAACTTATTCTTGTCCTCTTCTTCATATATGATAGAGAGTGAGTGAATGCCTTATGAGGTCAAGTTCCTTTCCTTATATAGGCCTTCTTCAAGGGTGACACAACTCTCCATTTAGGTCGACTTGGAAATTCTCTAGGCCGACTTGATATTGGAGGTATTTTGACACTTTAGAGACAAAATAAATTTCTCTTTACATATTACAATGTGTCCACGGGGTCTTCAACATATGACAATAACTCTTCAAACCTAGAAACACCTTAAATAATGTTTGGCCCATAAAATAAAGAAATTGAGCATGAAACCCTTGCTTCAATAACATTTTTATTTCCATTTTATAATTTACAATTTACAACAATACATTTCATACTTATGAATATCAAACCTAGTTACACATTTTTCAACACTCCCTCTTAGTTAGGGAGGTATTCATAAGAGGTAAATGGTCATTCTCAATCTAAAGAGATCTCATAAGAAGAGTCGTATTTGTAACCCATTTGTTTCTAACATCATATCAATCCAGCATTGTCACATAGCAAGGTCTTGACTAAAAGCTCCATCTCTCCATGAGATATTGAGCTACAATGCTGGTGAGACCAATGATTATAGACACCATCATCATTGTCTCCAAGGTACATGCTCTACCCGAGTGTTCACTGAGTATGACCTTCTTAGACTATTCTTATCTTGTGTAGCTAATCCTCAAAGAATATTGATCCACAACTACTCTTATATTGAATTCCCTACCACATTCTCAAAGAGTATCGGATGTCAGATGGTTACCAAATCCTCCATTATTTCTTCCAGTGAAGACAAGAATGTTGTTTCTATCTCTCCCTCTCAGATAGGGAGGATATATCCACCAAACCAAGCTTGTATCTCAAATACATAAGCTTCTTGTTTGGAAGTGATTTCTTCAATATATCAGCTACATGTTCATCAGTGGAAATATACTAAAGTTGTAGCTCACCGTTTTGTATTAGCTCTCGAACATAGTGATACTTATTGTTTATGTGCTTTGTCTTTCCATGAAATACTAGATCTTCACACAAATTTATACAACTGGTGTTATCACATAGTATCATCGTAGTGTCCATTGGTCCTTCAAATAAGTCGGATAACAACTTCCTCAACCAGACCGCTTACTTTCTTACTTCATAGACTGCAACATATTCAACCTCAACACTACTCAAAGAAACAATGTCCTACTTTATGCTCATCCATGAGACCATGGAGGATCCCAAACTAAAACATCCTCCTGTAGTGCTCCACCCATATTTTTCACTACCTCACCATTCAAAATCTGTATATCTAATTAGTTGGACATCATTCCTTCTATCATATTTTAGACAATAGTTAATGGTTCCTTGTGGATATCTCATAATGTGTTTTGTTGCTATCCAATGATCTTGCTTAGGCTCCACTTGGAATTCACTAAGAATATTCACTGCAAGGCATATGTTTGGTCGAGAATTCACCAAGTACATCAGCGAGCCAATCACTTTTATTTACTTGGAAGGATCCACTTGATTCATAATTCCTAAGTCTCTTCAAGTTTGGGATCATCATAGTGGCCATAGGTTTGCAATCCATCATTTCAAACCTCTTCAGCATCTTGATCACATATTTTCCTTGACCTAAATAGATTTCATTAGGTCCTTGCCAGACTTCTAGTCCCAAATAGTAATGCATCAGCCTAAGATCCTTCATATCAAATTCTGCTGCTAGTTGTTTCCTGCACTCTTCAATTTGACCTTCCACACCTTTCAGGAGAAGATCATCTACATACAGAAGAATGATTACAATTTCACCTTTTACAACCTTAATATATAGGTTGGAGTCAGCATAACTTTTGGTGAAGCCTAGCCTTTGAATATATGCATCCATCCTAGCATACCACACCCTCAGGGCTTGCTTGAGGCCATATAGTGCTTTATTTAATCTGCATACATATTCCTTTCTATCCTTGACTTAAAATCCCAAGGGTTTTCTATGTAGACTTCTTCATCTATTGTACCATTAAGAAACGTAGTCTTGACATCCATTTGATGGATGTTCCATCCCATCAATGCAGCCAGAGAGACTAGTGATCAAATCGTTTTGTATCTTGCAGTGGGAGAAAATGTTTCTTCATAATCGATGCCTTCAAGTTGATAGAAACCTCTGGCCACAAATATCACTTTATATTTATTTATTCTTCCATCAACTGCATGTTTGATCTTATAGATCCACTTGGAAGTAACCAAATATTTTCCTTCAGGCCTAGGTACGATCTCCCAAATTCCATTCTTCATGATATATTGGTATTTTTCATTCATGGCATCCTTTCATTCAAAATGATTTACAGCCTCTTCAAAATTGGATGGTTTTTCTTCTATTAGTTTTTTCATGTATGGTGTATACCCAAAATAGCTTTTGGGCTTCTTACTTTCTCTAAATGTCCCCTTCGCTGCACCATGACTTTCTACATCGAGTAATGTGGATTTCAACCAATTAGGTCTTTTCCTTGTATCAAGTATGACCACTGGTTAAACAGGTTCACTGGGACCTTCTTCTTCATGGTGATTTTCCTATTCTCCCTGGTTCACTTCCTCCTCAAATATCAGAAGTTCTTCATCATCAGAGTCCATGGAAAGATATTTTGATTTCTTGAATGCTATGCTCTCATAAAATATGACATCATGACTAACTTCTATGTGATGTCCATCCTTCATGTAGATCCTATAATACTTTGATAAGTTACTATACCCAACAAAATTTCCCTTCATTCCAGAAGGATCCAACTTCTTTCTTTTGTCCTTCGGTATATGGATATATACAGGACACCCAAAGATTCAAATATTATCTATAGATGGATTATTTAGAGTAAATACTTCTTCTAGAGTTTTATTGTCCAGAGATTTGTGAGGAAATCTATTTTGAATGTAGATTTCTATCTTTTTTGCCTCTCCCCGCAGGAACTTTGGTAGATCCTGATCATGAAGCATTGCTTTTATAGTTTCTTCAATGGATCTATTCTTCCTTTCTGCAACACCATTTTGTTCGGGATAATATGGGACTATTAGCTCCTCTTAATCCCCGAATCCTTACATAATTCTATAATCTCCTTAGATTTATATTCTCCTCCATTATTAGATCTTAAAACTTTCATTTTCTTTTTGTAAGATTTTCCACTTCAGTTTTGAATTCTTGGAATTTTGTGAATACTTCATCCTTGGTTTTCAATAGATAAATCAAAGTCTTTCTTTAATTATCATCTATAAAAGTAACATAATATAGATGACCTCCAAGTGATTTTGGAGTCATAGGACCACACACATCAGAGTGAAAAAGTGTTACACAGCAATTTGTCACTATCCCTGTACTCCCCGTTCCTTGATCCTGGAGGACCCATACAGTGACCCTTGTGTACTTTCCAAGCATGGAATACATACCCCTGGACTACATTTTGTCTGCCAAAACATCTCCCTTTACAACTTTTTTGAAATATCCCTGTAAAAACATGGTTTTCAAGGTCATCACTTTCTCTCAGTGTCTGACCCGCACTGATAGCAGACATTTTCACTGAGACCCGTGCCGATCGACACTCTATCTTAATGTCGGACCTGCGCCAATCCTTTTTTGGAAAGTTTTTCAAATAGAAAGGAAGCTTCCGTGACTAGAAGCTTCGCGAGGCAGCGAGCTGGAAGTTTGTTTTGAGGATATGGTCGAGGAATTCCCCTTTGGGATTATAGTTCCCAAGAAATAGGAACTACTCCAAAGGATAAGCTCTTTTCCCATTATTTGAGGGCCCATAGCATCCTCCTCCATTTTTATATAAGGAGACCTCGTTCAACTCTACATCCTTAGTGATGATAGAAAGGAGAAGCAATTATAGCTTCGGGAGAATAGTGTAGAGTGATTGTTTTTGTGTGTTGGGAACATAGTGAGATCTTAGACCTTTGTGTGTGAGGGTGTTGCAAACGTGCTTGGATACGGACCTGCCGAAGGAGAGCCTCAACATCAAGGCTTGGTTGTAAACTCCCCTTGTCTTTATCATAATAAAATGCAACTGATGTTTATCTTCCATTCTTGTTTACATATATAATGAGATTTCTAGCATTCCTTGATTAGTTAGATAGGTTGTAATTGTTTTATGTTTGTCATGATTTTAAGCTTTTCATGGTGTCTTGATTGTCTGTACAGGTGATAAAACGTCGGCAATAGCGTGTATCAAGCTTGAGAAGAGAGACAGATCAAGAAGCTTCGACAGAAGACAATAACATAGCATTCAAGAAAAGGTAGGTCATATTCCTTGCTCTAAATTTCATTTACAATCTAGAGAGGCAGATGTTAGTATGTTCTCGTAATTGCTAGACCCACCCTAGGGCTAGAGGGATCGCCTATGTCCACATAGGGGATTTACCTGGACAAAAAATTGGCGACTCCACTGGGGAGTTTCCTTTGAGTTTATCACTCTTTGAGGTCTTAGTCATTCGACAAGTTTAGTCGAACGACCTTTTCCCTATTTGTTCCTATGTTTTTCATCAATTACGATCTTTTGGTTTTTGCTTGAAGTGGTGAGTCTGGTCTTGGTTGGGAGAAATTCTTTGTTTTTTCTTTTTCATGCATTGGTGCTTTTATTTTTCTGACAATCACGTCGATTAGTGCTAGTTGTCAGTTAGCAAGTCGCACCAATTGGTCATTGGCACTAGTTTTCAGTTAGCAATTCGAGCCAGTTGGCACTAGTTTCACCCACAAAAGTCATGCCAATTTCAAGGTGTGTGAAAAATTAAGGTTTTTTCCCTAAGTCCTTCACCAGTGTGTCTTTCCCTTCCGGTCCTTTTCTCTGTATGATTTACACGTTCTCCCCTTTGCTTTTTCACTTGTGAGCATAGATTACATTTCTCATTGTTCAACTGAAAAGTCTTCTTTCTATGATTGCTTGATGTAAAATGGAATGAATGCCTTGTTTTGAGCCCACGCTTTGGAATTCCTCTTTGTGCTTGAACTCATAAGTCTTGTAGCCTTTTGAGGACTTTCATTACAAAGTGTTTAAAACAACTATTGCATTCTTAGTGTTTGTTTGCATCCCTTTAATTACAAAGTGTTTAAAACAACGATTGCATTCTTAGTGTTTGTTTGCATCCCTTTCGCATTCATCCTTCCATTAAGGAAATTTGAGTTCATTTAGTTTTTTTCTCAGAGTTTGCTTTTTGTTAAAACGCATTAGATCACATTGCATTGAAAAGTCTTTTTTGAGATCCATCATTGAACATAGATTACATTGTTTAATGATTGAAAGCTAAAAATCGCATTGAGTGCATTCTCTTTCATTAAAAGCATGCATTAAGTAGATTCTCATTTCATCGAAAAATGCATTGAGTGCATTCTTATTCTTTCAAAATAAAAAGGAAATTGTGCATAGATTACAGTTGCATAGTTTTCAAAAAGAGAATTTTTCATAGATTACATTGCATAATTCGCATCGTTGAATGTTTTAGATTACTTTTCGGATAGTGAAAGTCATCTAGTTTGGAAAAGTTTCGTTTGCAATATTACTGTTTGTTGCATCATTGTTTGAGACTCTTCCCTTAAATAGATAGCATTCATCGAATTGAAAGATTTCCTTTCTCATATAGCTACATATAGGAGATTGTCAAACGAAATTCAATAGGGCCTTGAAACTGAGACATAATTAAAGATCAACCTTAAAATCAATTCAATCAATCTAAGGAAGAATTGGAACCTAACGCGAACATTTGTAGAGGTCTAGACTAGTGACGTGTTCCAACGTCGTTAAACCTAGTAGATGTCATTCACCATTTGGCTTTAGGCAGCGCTAGTACGGACTTGTGCTCCCCGTACCGTCGTGTATATAAAGGGAGACCCTCATAGGCTACAATCCTTTATCCATAAGAAACCGATTCTGTCGCCCTATGACTGTGATACACCAAACACAACATTCGAGGAGACTACCTGCACGTATGTCAAGTCCTTGGTCATTTCTCTTTCATTTGATCACCAAGGTGTATATGGCAGTTCATGGAAACTTGGTACACCCTCTTGCTTAGATTACCTGAGTAGGCATTTTTGGTCTTTTCGTGACTCTCTTAAAAGTGAAAATATCATCGAGCACTTGTCCTTTCACGCTTGTTTCAATCTGAAAGTGATAGAGTCACCTTTTTCCTGTTTCTCGACTCTTAAATAATGAAATGACAGAGTTTTGTTCTAATGTCATAAAATTAACTTCCCACGAAATATTCCTAGTTAAAGTTATCTTCCTTAGTGTTTTGTGTTACGGTTGTTTCCAATGGCAACGTTTCTGGAGTTTACCAACCAAGGAATCCCCTCTAAAGGGAATCCTGGTCCTTTTCCTGCTTTTGGGAATGTTAGTGCTCCTTATATAGCAACATTGTCCCTTCCAGGGTTAACTGTTGGTTTGCCTGTGTGGTTATTCTCCACCTCTGTGGTCTCAAGTATTCCACCCTCTGTACAACCATCTCCTCCACCTGAACAACATCATGTTGATTCTAAGGTGGACCTCTCCCCTTCTTCGCCTATTTCTTCATCCTTCTCTTCTATTTCACCTAGTGACAGACTGGATTCTAGTAAATAGGTGGCTAAGAAGAAGAAGAAGAAGACGAAAAAGAAGAAGTCAAATTAGAGAGAGGCCAACTCTACAGCTATTGTGCCTAAGAAACCTTTGCTTGATAAACCATCCAACCTTCCACGGAAAATAAAATTCCCTTACATGTTGTGCAAAGGAAACCACCTTCTTCCAGACTGCCTTAACATTCCCAAGGTACTTGAAGCATGGTCCAACGGTCGTCCGTCATTTCCTTTGGCTTCTGGAAGTCATATTGGTGGCACATCTACAACTAGCGATGATAAGACTCATAATAAAAAGGTAATATCACCAATCCTTGTAATTTGTGTGAATGGCATCATCCCATTCACTTTTTTCCGTACATGGATGAAGCCACGAGAGTGTTGGAAAACCCTACTGTTTTTGCGCCCTGCCTTCTGGTTGGTTACCAGAAACTTTCTTTGAGTCCTCCACTAGTTGATTCAACAATCGATCAAGAGGCATCCTTGGTCGATCCCATTCCTTCGAAAATTCAAATTCATGAATCCATTCCCAACCAACCATTGGTCGAGGAATCGGTCGATTTGATCCCACCTATGGTTCATCAGGTCTTTTCCGTCGAGAGTGGATCTCATCCCCCTCACGTTCTTCTTGTTTCTTCAGATTCTTCAGACTTGGAGAAAGATTCCCGTCCTTGTGGATCAATAATTTTCTCTTCCTGCTCCTGTATTTGAGGTCCAGGAGGATGCTCCTCTCACTCCAGTAACACAAGGGGATGAACATTCCATTCTTGTGGCACCCACTCCAAGTAGTTCGATCACATCCTTCGATTGGAGTCGATTCGCAGGATAACGCCTTCCTCCTTATGTGCCTTTTCAGATCACGGTACAGGATTTTATATGGTCGTACATATCATAATTATAGACGAAGGCACATCTGTTAGTATTCTATCTTCAACTACTTGGCAATTTTTTGGTTCTCCACTGCTTGTGCCTGTTACACAGAATCTGTTGGCCTTTAACAGAAGAACCAGTCAACCATTAGGGATCCTTCCGAAGTGGCCTATTACTTTGGGAGAGAAAACCATCTATATAGATGTGATGGTTTTTCCATGCCCCTTGGATTTAAATTTGCTCTTGGGGCACGACTATGCTTATTCCATGGGTGAAATTGTCTCTTCCCTCTTTCGTGTGATCTATTTTCCACACAAAGGTCGGATCGTGACCATTGACCAGCTTTCATTATTTGGTCCTAATGTGGCATCTGGCCCGCCATCGTCTCTTCCAGATATTTATCCGCTGGTTGTATCTTCCCCGTCGCAGGTTAAATATGTGGCTACCTATCCCATGCCGGCATCCAGTGATAGTGCCATTGTGCGTCGTGTGCTGGGGGCATTGGATCCTAATTTTCGAGATGTTGTTCTCCCATCATATGAGAACCTCTTGGAATCCATGACCTCTTATTCGTCATGATACAAGGGTCGAAGCAGAGTTTGTTTTCTTGTGTCAAGCTCCTTAAAACATGAAACAAGGTCGGCAGAGCAGAGTTTGTTTCCTTGTGTCAAGCTCCTTAAAAAATGAAACAAGCTCATGGGAGCATAGTTCGTTTTCTTGTGTCAAGCTCCTTAAAAAATGAAACAAGTTCGTATGAGTAGAGTTCCTTTTCTTATGTCAAGCTCGTTAAAAAATGAAACAAGGTGTTACGAGAATGGTTCGTCTTCTATGTCAACCTCGTTAAAAAATGAATTCGATCACGAGGATAGTTCTTTTAATGTATCAACCTCGTTAAAACAATGAAACACGTTCCCGTTCAATTCGATTCTTTGATCAGATCTCGTAAAATCCCAGTCGAATCTTTCTCTAATCTCGTAATTTGAACCTTCACTCCATCCGCTTTTCATTCATTGTAGCTGGATTGAAGCTTGGGGGGCCTGTACCTCGAATTGAGTCACCATGTTGGGGGCATGCTCGTTTTTCAAACATATTTTACCTTTGTTCCAAGCTTGCATAAAAATGAAACCAATTTCAAGCATAGTTTCCTGATTTCAAGCTTGTGTAAAAATGAAACCATTACCTCTCGTGATTGCCATTTTATTAGCCTATTTTTCCAGATGAACCTTGGTTTTCTCATTCCATCACCACCATCTACTAAGCCGATCATACGCCTTCACTTGATTATTTACCCATTCCTGAGGAACATCTACAATGAGTGGTCTTGTTAGCCAGCCTCTAACCTTTACTTGTTATGAGTAGTTCCACCATCACCGGAACCAGTTGTTACCCTTGATACCACTCGTTCCTCCAGGAGGAGTCATCTTTCAACTCTTTTCTAACTCTCTAAAATTGAAAATATTGCCGACACTCTTATCATTTTGAACTCGTTAAATGGTTGCGAAACAATATCTACCCTGTATATGTTTACCCCTTTTTCAGGCTGGGATAGATTATTCACGAAAAAGAAATACCTTAGCCTATCGCGACTAAGAGGTTCTCTCAGACATAGTTTTCTACCTTTTCGAATCTGTGAGACTACCTACGAAAAGGGACCTGCTGGAGTTTTCTTTTCCACGTCTTTTCAAACTCTCTAAACATGAAAAGATGCTAAGTTCTTCCTTTTTCAGGCTCATTAAAACTAAATGACATTGGAAATCGTCACCATGACGTACCCGAGTTCCTCCTTCCTAGGGCTCGTAAAATGTACTAGGATGGATTTGTTCGAAGGAAAAACTTATATGACAAGCATATGCTATCCTCTTCAAGCTTATGTAAAAAGAAAGAGGTACTCGCCAGAAATGGTGGGGGAAAATGGAAGTTATTCGTCAGTTGTGTCAGCAGTATGTCACTCTTGAACATGACACTTATCTGTAGTTCATGTCGGTTTGGGATATCTTCAATCTGTCACTTTTACTCCATGGGTTTGGGAAATATGTTTGCCTCTCATTCGATTACAAATCTTGTCAACATGACCTCTGATCCTATTTCAGTCAAATACTGCCAAATTCCATATTCGTGTCGCTGATATGTTCAAGAGAAAATCCTTATGCAGTTTGTACATACCTTGATCCTTTGTTTCAGTCTTGATTCACACTAATATTACCTTCTCTATTTCACGTCAATGATGTGGGATTCATTATGACCCTCCTTCGACGGATCACTTCCTGTCGATTTTAGCTCGTTATCTAGGAAGTCGATCTAGAGACTCTTTTATGGTACCTTAGAGCTTGCATGCCCTAACGGAAATTTCTTCACATTCGATGACAGGTTCACATCATCGCCCTTCAATTGGGTGATTTCACGGGTGTTTGACTTCATCTCACTATTCACATTCCGTGGATTATACTAGTAGTACCTTGAGAGCCATTGACATTATGGGTGGTTTCTCTCACACTTGTTAACGGTTCACATCATTGGCCAGTAATCAAGTGATTTTCTAGCATGTTCAAATTCAACACATCTATTCACATGTTGGAATTTGTACTTTGATCGGGTGGTGTTGGAGCGCAAGACCCTGGGCTTCAATCACAAAATTCCAAGTTGTGAGGAGTGATGAGTCATTCATGATTATATACATGATCCTTTAGACGGATGGCTGTGACCATATCATGGGTCCTCTCATTTTGATCCTCTCTATACGGATGTTTGCACCCATGACGTGGTTCTATTTCATATTATCCCTTCATTCGGATGGCTGCGTCCATGCCGAGGATCCATTCACATGATCCTCTTCTTGATGGATAGTTGCGCCTATGCCATGGATTCATGTATTTTCATTAGAGATTTCAGTTATGTATATGTATCTATGCTTGATTTGCAGGTCTCCTGAAAGCAGCGTCTGGTTCCTTGCACGTACTTGTAAAGCATTTCCCCCCTCACTCATGCTTGGACTTCATACTTTAGGGGGAATCTGTTACACAACAATTTTTCACTGTCCCTGTACTCCCTGTTCCTTGATTCTGGAGGACCCATACAGTGACCCTTGTGTACTTTCCAAGCATGGAATACATACCCTTGGACCACATTTTGTCTGCCAAATCATCTCCCTTTATAACTTTTCTGAAAGATCCCTGTAAAAACATGGTTTTCAAGGTCGACGCTTTCTCTCAGTGTTTGACCCACGCTGATAGCAGACATTTTAACTGAGACCCATGCCGATCGACACTCTATCTTAATGTCAAACCCATGCCAATCCTTTTTTGGAAATTTTTTTAAATAGAAAGGAAGCTTATGTGACTAGAAGCTTTGCGAGGCAGTGAGCTGGAAGTTTTTTTTGAGGATATGGCCGAGGAATTCCCCTTTGGGCTTCTAGTTCCCAAGAAATAGGAACTACTCCAAAGGATAAGCTTTTTTCCCATTATTTGAGGGCCCATAACCTCCTCCTACATTGTTATATAAGGACACCTCCTTCAGCTCTACAACCTTAGTGATGATAGAAAGGAGAAGCAATTATAACTTCGGGAGAATAGTGCAAAGTGTGATTGTTTTTGTGTGTTGGGAACATAGTGAGATCTTGGACCTTTGTGTGTGAGGGTGTTGCAAACGTGATTGGATACAGACCAGCCGAAGGAGAGCCTCAACATCAAGGCTTGGTTGTAAACTCCCCTTGTCTTTATCATAATAAAATGCAACTGATGTTTATCTTCCATTCTTGTTTACATATATAATGAGATTTCTAGCATTCCTTGATTAGTTAGATAGGTTGTAATTGTTTTATGTTTGTCGTGATTTTACACTTGTTGTGGTGTCTTGACTGCCTGTACAGGTAATCGAACTTCGGTAGCAGCGTGTATCGAGCTTGAGAAGAGCGACAGATCGAGAAGCTTCGACGGAAGACGAAAACATAGCATTCAGGACAAGGTAGGTCATCTTCCTTGCTCTGAATTTCATTTACAATCTAGGAAGGTATATGTTAGTATGTTCCCGTAGTTGCTAGACCCACCCTAGGGCTAGAGGGATCGCCTCTGTCCGCAGAGGGGATTTACCTGGACAACAAAAAGATCCAATATTTCTTTTAACCATGAACCACTACTTCCAAATGGTCTCTTGACATTCTTGCCTAATGAACATCCCTTGCAAACACCTTCATGATCCTATTTAATATTTGGGATCCCATCTACTATGGAACTTATATATGGGAGTATTTTGAAATGTATGTGACCAAATATTTGATGCCATAGTTCATAGGGGTTGATTTCATTGTGAACTAGGGCTTGGGCTATAGGAGATAATAATCTATAAAGCCTTCCTTCTCGGATTCCAATAAATTTGGCTTGATCTATACTTGAGTCTTTTCCCCAAAAAACAACCTTTCCATCAACGAAGGCTACTCTATCTCCTTTGTATTCTAAGCTTGAAAAAGAAAGCAAGTTTTTTATGCAAACCTAGAACAAATAGAATATTGTTGAGGTAGATATTGCTTCCATATTCAAGCTTTATTGATGTTGATCCAATGCCTTTCACGTGATAGATATTGTTGTCTCCAAGTTCGACAGACTAAGTGGATTTTCCTTTTGATAAAATCTTCAATTGATTTGAGTGGCCAGTCATGTGTCTTGAAACACCACTATCAATGACCCAAATGTCTTCTTCTTGAAAAGTACCAGAGAGGGTTGAGAAGATACCTTCATTCATTTCTATGAATGATATCTTCTTTGAAGAGAATAATAATTTCTATATCTTCTTGATACCTTTATTTAGAGGACTTGCAATCTTCTTGATGAACTCCATGATGCTCTTAGATAGCCTTAGCTTTGATACCATGTTGAGAATTCAATGGGGCAATGATTAATTCAATTCTCTTACCTGATAACTGCTTGTGTTATTCTTTAACTTATTATCGTTGTTCCTTATTATTACAGTGTGCAATACATCAAACAACTACCAAAAAAAATAAGAACAGTGACAGAATATATACGCTGCAATCAAGGGAAAAAACCCCTGCTCTTGAGGGGAAAACCCATAAATCTCTTCTCTTCTTATAGATTCTTCAATTGACGAATACCATGACCTAGTGACCTAGAAAAATACCCTCCAAGATCAATATATGCACGACCTTCAACTGCAACTTCTTCAACCTCTCCCATAAATTCCGAAATTTTTGCATTGCAACAACTGCTGCAACTGTTGCACCTTCACAAGGAGACTTCAATCTCCTTGTCTAGATTCCTCCTTCCCTTTGCTTGCCTTTTCTGGAGATGTAGGGCCATATAAAATCCCTAGAAACCCTTTTCTTGCCTTCTTTTCTCCCTCTCTACCAAGATTGAGCTCAATGTAGCCCTAACACAGAAACCCTAGCTTCTTCTTGTGCGTAGGAGCAAGATAGAGACCCAAAACAAACATTACGGTTTTCTGGTCTTCCTCCTTATTCCTCTTCTTCGACCTTCTTCTTGTCCTCTTCTTCGCATATGATAGAGAGTGAGTGAGTGCCTTATGAGGTCAATTTCCTTTCCTTATATAGGCCTTCTTCAAGGGTGACGCAACTCTTCATTTAGACCGACTTTGGTAGTTCTCTAAGCTGACTTGATCTTGGAGGTATTTTGACACTTTAGAGACAAAATAAATTTATATTTACATATTAAAATGTTCCCATATGGTCTTTTTTATGCAAGAAAATCCTCTTTGCAGATAGAGACGATCCCTCTAGCCCTAGGATGGGTCTAGTAACAACATGGAACAATTAGAAGCCTACTTTCCTAGATTGTAAATGTATGCAGATCGTGAATAGATCACCTACCTCAATATGATGCTATTCCTCGCTTGAATATTTTGATCGTTCGCGCTCCGTAGTCAGATCCTTGCCGTCATCGGTGCTTGGTTACCTACACAAGGGATCAAACAACAACAAATGTGAATGCATAACACATATCTCGGATAAAATATCTACCTAGTTGATCAAGGAGAGCTTAGAATCCAATCATACATTAAAGACAGGAATGGAAAGCAAGAATCAATTGTATTATATTAAAATAGAGAGGGGGAGTTACAACCTGCGCCTTGTTGTCGCAGCTCTCCTTCGACGGGTCTGGATCCAGGCACATCTCCAAAGTGCTCGTTTCAACTTGATATGAAGGGAAAAAGGTCTCAAATCTCACTCGATACCTATAGCAACAAATATGTATCTGTTGTTCTTATATATCTGCTCTAACTAGCAGAGCTATGAGAGGATGTCCATTATATAGCAAGGGAAGAGGGACAATGGATCCACTTAAGGTGGGGAAATGGGTTATCCCTTTGGGTGGTTCCACTTTTGTAGGAACAAGAAGCCCAAAGGGAGAAGCTCGGCTCTATCCTCAGGAACAAACAACCATCTCTCCGCCACGAAGCTTCTTGATCTCGAAGCTTCACTTCCATTTTAAAAAAAATTTCCAAAAGAGGATCGGCGCGGGTATGATCCTCATTCTAGCATCGTTCAGCGTTTCCCTAGACCAAAAAAGAGCCATCAGCGCGAGCAATAGACGCAGAGGGTGCGCCGCTCCATATAGCCATGTTTTTAAGGAGCTTCTTCAGGAATGGTCAACAAATAGTTTAATAATTTTCTTTAAGGGATATGATGACACATTTTCATGATGGAAAATAGACATAGGGGGTCATTGTTAGGGTTATCCAGGATCAGGAATGGGGAGTATAGGGATAGTGACAAATTTCTGTGTAACAGATTCCCCCTAAAGCATGAAGGCCAAATGAGAGTGAGAGGTGAAATGATTTACGAGTACGTGCCAGGACCAAGATGTCGTCATTAGAAAACCTGCGCAAATAAGCCCATATATAAATAATTGAAATCTCTAAGGTAATCACATGACATGAGGTATGGACGCATCCATCCATAAATGAGATCACAAAACAAGATCTGAGGTATGGTCGCAGCCATCCAAATAAATAGGATCACAAATATAGACTCAAGGTATGGTTGCAACCATCCAAATGAAAGAGTCATGTGTACAATCATGAATAATATATATCGCCTTGCAACCTAGGCTTTATCAGACAAAACCCAGGGTCTTGCGCTCCGTCATGACCTGATCAAGTACAAATTCAGGCATGTGAATAAATGGGTTGATGTCGAACATGGAAGAAAATCACCTGATTACCAGTCAATGATGTAAATTTTTAACAAGCGCGAGAGAAACCACCAATAATGACAATGGCCCTCAAGGTACTAGCAGTACAATCCACGAGATGTGAATAAGGATTTGACATTGAACACTCATGAAATCATATGATCGATGGCCAATGATGTAAGCATGTCGTTGGATGTGAACAACCTGCCATTAGGGCACGCAGGCTCTAAGGTACTGAAAAAGGGATCTCTAGATCAACTTCCTGGATAATGAGTTGAAGTCGACAGGAAGTGATCCATCAAAGGAGGGCCATAATGCATCCCACATCATCGACACGAGATGAAGGCAATAATATAATAATGAAAGTGATCAGAGAATCAGGCAATGAATAAGACGCAAAAGGAACTTCTCTTGAATATATTAGCGACACGACTCCAGAGTTTGGAAATATTTGACTCAAATAGAATCAGAGGTCATGTTGACGAATATGGTAATGGCATGAGAGGCAAAATAGATTTCCCAAACCCATGGAGGCAAAGTGACGAATGTAGGATATCTCGAACCTGACACGAAACAGAGGATGTGTCATGTTCAAGAGCGACATACTGCCAACACAACTAGTTAATACTTTCCATTTTCCCCCACTATTTCTGTTGAGTACCCCAATTATTTTTGTATACAAGCTTGAAGGGGATAGCATATGCTTGTTATATAAGTTTTTCCTTCATACAAATCCATCCTAGTACATTTTACAAGCACTAGCAAGGAGGAACTCAGTGTTGTCATAATGACAGATCCAATGTCGTTGAATTTTAACGAGCCTGACAAAGGTGGAACTTGACATCTTTTCATGTTTAGAGAGTTTGAAAAGAAAAACTCCAGATGTCCATTTTTGTAAATAGTGCCTCATACCCAAAAAGGTAGAAAACAAAGTCTAAGAGAACCTCTTAGTCGTGATTGACTAAGGTATCCCTTTTTCGTAAATAATTTATCTCGGCCCAAAAAAGGGGTAAACGTATACTGGGTAAATGACGTTTCGTGCACTTTAACGAGATGACAAGAACTCAAAAATCTTTTCATGTTTATAGAGTCAGAAAAGAGCTGAAAGATGACTCCACGGGGTTACTTTTTCATTTATTTTTAATTTAGTCTAAAAAAGTAGTAAACTAGAACTCATAAACATGTCATCCATGAAAAAAATAACCCTATCGTTGTACAAGAACAAACCCATAATCTGTTTTCAAGGTAAAATATTAAAATATTGTTAAAATATGATAAAAAACCCTAAAGTGAATTTAAACACTCATAAAAAATAGAGAAAGTAAAAACATTTCACTTTTTACTTTCACACTCTTGAGAAGAAGTTTTTTACCCTCTTTTACCTCAGTTCTTTAGGAGCAGATCGCAGGAGATCTGGGAGGCCAATCAACGAACTGTCAACATCAAGTAAGAGGCGCACTCCTTCCCTGCATTTCAATACTTATTTTATTGTTTTTCATTGCATGATTTAAATTTTCGGAGGAGGATTTTAAATTGATGGTCACAGCGGATTAGCGCGAGGGTCCCATGTCGGGAACGTGCGAGACTGTCGTTTTTAAAACAATTAGGGCACTGATCAACACTTTTGTTTTTAAGACAGTCGCATCATCCGCAGAGCATAATAATGCGGAAAAAATCTCTCAAAAAAAGCCATTAAACTCAGTTTTTTTTAGCATGAACACTGATAATAAACCATTGGAACATTGTTTGCAGGGAGGAAAAGCAGTCAATCATGGTGATCGAATGAAAAGAGAGAGATCATGACGATGTTGAAAAAGTAGCCATGGAGGACAGAGATTGCATCGATGCATTGAGGAACTGTGGGCTCCTCAAGTTCTTCATGACTTCTGGTATAAGAGCACAACTAGATTTATTACAATATTTGATCAGCATCTGGGATACAGATTGGGAGAGGTTTATTCTTGTTGATCAGGAACTTGAAATTGAAGTGGCCGACATCTACTTCATTACTGGCCTCTCACATAGAGGGGCAAGAGCATGTTTGACTAGAGCCTGAATCATGGGCGAAAGCATGGGCATGCTCATCGTGAGAGCATGCTCTGAGGCAACAAGATCTTCGAGCGGGAAGATAGAAATAATCACTATGGCCAATCTACCGCTCAAAGTAGTGCTATATACCATTACACGTGTGGCTAGGGCGCAAGCACTGCATGAGGCAACCAAGGTTCAACTACAAACTGCGGTGGATTGTATGGCACCCACCATTTTTAACTAGTCAGAGGTCGTGGTGGAAAACATGAAAAAGTAGCTCACAAAGTGCAAAAACAGTAAATTGAAGCAGTTCAGGTACATATCCATTTTAACGGAAATATTCCTGGAATGGGTACCACTGTTCCAATATTGGGGGGCAGAAGTAGTGGCACCGTTACCATGGGAGCCATGACTATCGAGGTGGGAAGAGTTGATGCCTCGCGGAGGAGGCAGACATCAGATGTCGTTCAAACTTGCCTTCTTTACATGGCTAAGGCATCAGCTGATATTGGTGGAGGATTGGCCATACTCCGGGAAGGATTTCTGGGGTGATCCTGATTTACCACTTCCAGTGGGTGAACACTGGGATGACAGAGGTAAAAACATGTTTTTTTTTTTTTAATGTGCTGATATTGAAACTTTATGTGTCGCAGATGTCGAACCACAGAGGCCAGCAGGGATGTCGTCTATTGCCAGAAGGGTGGCCAGAGACTTCTAGGCCGCTCCATATGTGGAAGTAGTGGATGCAAAAGAAGAGATTGCACAGAACTAGATGCTTTGACTGTCGGGATTCCAGAGTATGCTCGGGTGGGAGACACTCCCCACCAGTACTAGCGGCATACTGTCGGAGTATCTGATCGCATTCACCAACTTTTGACTTGAGTTATTCGAGCAGTAGCCTGCTAACGTGATCATCACACTGATTAGTTTAGTTTTTCTTTCTGCAGTCGTAGTTTTTCCAAGACCTGCGAGTCTCACTATGTACCAGAACATATCTTATTTTTGGGGTTATGATGTAATTTGAACACTATTTGCAAACCAAATCGATATATGTGTGTGTGTGTGTTATTTTCTTGTTCCATGCATGTTGTAATGATTACAAATTTTGCAAAATTTTATCTAGAACATAATTAGCCAATGCATCTTTTAATGTATTCATGTGTGGGGGAGTGATTATATGTAATGTAATCAAAATTTTGTTCTAATAGACGAACATGCAGATACATCCTCAAAATTTGAGGCTGTCTAACGAAATATTGTCCATTGAATTGTAGGACGACAAGCTGTGAATCCAGGTTAACAACCAGTTCTCTAATGCCAAGAGAGATTGCTTTGGACAGAAGCTCAATAACTGCACTGTATTTAGCAATGTTATTGGTTGTACAACCTAAACATATACCTTTCAGATATACTAACTCACCATTAGGGTCATAGATAACCCAGGCCGCAAAAGATAAATTTCGGGTACTACGACAGGCACCATCAACGAAACCAACATAAGGGGTCAAAGACATCTGAAAATCAAGTAAAAAAAGATAAGAAGGAAAAACAACTTGCAAATGCACACCAAACCAAGATGTATAGAAATGAAAAGCACACTAATGTACAAGAGTAATTACACGAGAAAATCACGCGTAATATTTCTTTAGATAAAGCCCTTTTCGAGGTTTATCTAAGGGATTACTTTCATAATCAATTAGCTCATATGCCCCTTTCTGCAAGACACATTTTACGATGTATGACTCATGCCACATAGGTTCAAATTTTCCTGCCCCCAACTTATCATGTGCTTGGTCATAGAGAAGGACAAAGTCTCCTTTAGAGGAGGCACGTGGAGAAACCGTCTGATCAAAATGGGCTTTGACCCATTTCTTCTGTGCTTCAGTAACCAAAGCGGAAAAGCATCGAGTTTCATCAAGCCTTTCCAGATATAAGAGGCGTTCCTCTTCCGGCGAGGTATTCGGAAGTAATTCGACAGCTAATTTGAGTGAAGGAATTTCACGTTCAATCAACAAGGTTACTTCGAGGCCATATACTAACTGAAACAGAGTGAATCCAGTAGCATTCTTGGCCGAGGTTTGGTGTTCCCAGAGAGCCGAAAACAACATGAGATGCCAGTTTTACCTGTGCATCCCAATAGTGCGTCAAAGCATAGTAACTAGATCTTTATTTACTGCTTCAACTTGGTCGTTGGCCTGAGGGTAATATGGAGTTGAGATGTCATGATGCAAGCCCAACTGAGAAGTTAGCTCAGCCATCATGTAATGGAAAAAATGAGAGCCATGGTCGGTGACAATGGCTTGAGGAACGTCGAACCGAGAAATAACATGATTGAAGAGAAATTGAGCCGCAATTTTACCGTCAGCAGCATATGTAGGCATCGCCTTGGCCCATTTAGTGACATAGTCAACAACGACGATGATATAAGCATGCCCCTCGCCTGAGTGAGGGTTACATGTCATGAAGCCAATACCCCATTTGGAAAACAGGCCGACGGTAACAACTGGGTGTAAGGATGCAGGTGGGGCGCGCATCTTCCGCTGGTAAATCTAGCAAGCATGGCATTTACGGATTAGAAGAATGCAGTATTTGAAAATAGAAGGCCATAAATAACCAGCATGAAGGATTTTTTGAGTTGTTGCAAAGGCATACATATGACCACCACATGCCACATAGTGGCAATCGTTGAGCACTCTCTCAGCCTCTTCAAAAGTCAAACAATGACGAAGAATCGAATCTACGCCGACACGGTATAAAGTATCCCCAATGATACGATATGGTTGAGAATGATGTTGAATACGTTGATGGTCAGACTTGTCCAACTTAGATCGGAAGTTTTGGGTTTGGAGATACACGATGATATCACCGTACCATGGATCGATAGTGTTGATCATGAAGACAGTGTCATTCGGAATGTGCTCATCAAGATCGGATGGAGCGAAGGCAGAGGGAAGGGAGCATATTAATTCAACAAAAACCAATGATTTCTTTGATTTGGCAGGAGTGAATTCCAAATCAAACTCTTGTAAAATGACAATCCATTTTGAATATTTTCCCCCAAGCAACTGGAGGGTCAAAGTATAAGTCATAGGATTGCAGTAAGAGATCACGGTAGTCATGCGTAGGAGAATATAATGCCAAAAGCGTTGAACAAAATGTATAGCAGCTAAAGCCAGTTTCTCAACATGGGCATATCGAGTCTTTGTATCCATAAGGTTACGGCCCAGGTAATAGATGACATGTTCAATACCATCGTCGTCATCCTGGACTAGCACCATAGTAATGGTACCAAAAGAAGCTACTAAGTAAAGTAAATAGTCACGATGATAATTTGGGGGATGCAATAAAGGAGCGTTAATGAGAATGTTATTTAAAGCATCGAAGGAGCGTTGAGCAATTTCATCCCACAGAAAGGGGATCCCTTGTTTCAATAATCGTGTAAAACCCTTAGCAAGCTCCACATAGTTGGGAACGAACCGACGTAGGAAATTAGCTTTCCCTTGCAAACTTTGCAATTGAGATAAAGAGGAAGGAGGGTGTAAATTAATGATAGCCTCGACTTTCAAGGGATCGAGACGAATGCCTTCTTTAGAGACGACAAACCCAAGGAGTCTGCTAGATTCAACACAAAAAACACATTTCTGCAGATTCAAACGAATATTATGGTGTCGACGGCATAGAAAAATCTCCCGAAGGTGTGCAGGATGGTCGCGACGTTTAGTTGAATGAGTAGGGAAGTCATCCTGGTAAGGCTGTACGATGTGCTTAATGTCATGGAAAGCATAGCACATCGCACGCTGAAAGGTAGCACCAACATTCTTTAGACCAAAAGGGAGATTTTTGTAAGCAAAGGTTCCCCATGGATAGATAAAGGCAGTCTTGTGTTGATCAGTCAGCAGGATGTTAATCTGGTTGTAGCCAGAAAAACCATCCATAAATGAAAATACCTCACTCCAAGCACATTCATCGATAATCTGGTCAATAAACGGAATGAGATAATTATCCTTCGGGTAAGCCCGATTGATATCTCGGTAATCAACACAAACGGGAATGGTACCCTGCTTTTTATGGACATGGTAAATATTAGACACCGAATCTATCAATGGAATAGGATAAATAAATCCAACCTTAAGAATATTTTCAACCTCTCCTTTTATGGCGATCGCATTTCTAGGGTGCACAGGGAAAAGTCGCTAATGAACAAGCTTCACGTTAGGGTAAGTCGGTATTTCATGCACCACTATACTTGGGTTGATGCCAGGCATTTCCTCACAGGACCATGCAAAAACATCTCGAAATTCTTGAAAGAGACTAGTATAGAGCTCGACCTCATTAGGAGAGCAAGTCACCCCAATGTGAGAATGTTCTCGACAATTCCTGGTTTCACAAAAATGTCAGTAGGCATTGTCTCAATGATATTGGCCATGTTCCCCTCAGAGAAGACCTCATGGGCTGACATCAGTGTCAGGAGTGGATCACACAAAACATGGGGAGAGAGATTTTCAAGACACGACTGAACTACTCCAGGGCTCGGGAGAAACAACAAACGATGATGAGTATCATTCCAAGGTGTTTCTTCGAGAGACATAATTTCCATGATGCTTTCATTAGATGGAAATGTCTCATTCAGGGGATCAGATGAGTCTAAGGAACCAAGCCAAGGGGACTGGGAGTACGCATCAAAATGCATGCTAGAAGTAGAATGTTCATAATCATTAGCCGAGGCCGAAAGGATTTCACAATAATTGACTTCTATCGGGCTTAACGGCATCACATCACCAAATGAATCGACCTGATCAGGTGAAGGGATGATCCAAGGATCAAAAGAAGTGGAGATCATATCGACTTGAGTGGTGTTCGGTGGAGGAAGAGAAAATAGACCCATAAGGGTAGAATCTTTGAAAAGTCCTGCCTCCACACTCTCATAGGGTGTGGTGGTATGTTCTACATACGGAATATTGCCTTATGAAGAAGTGGAAGCGAAAAAGGACAACTGATCAACAATGATGATCTTTCCTTCGTGCAGGAAACAAAGAACACGAAAGAGAGTGGATGACACGTAAAGCATAGCATGAGTCCAACTACGACCGAGGAGAAGATTATAATTGACTTTGGAATCAACAACTTCAATCTCAACGTTGACTGTTTTTCCTTCCAACGTGATAGGAAAGTTGGGAAGGATACCAAAAGGACGAGAGTCCCTTCCATCAAAGGCCTCCAGAGTATTTGGAGACTGGTTAAGAGTTGGAGAACCAATGGATTTCCAACGCGAGACAGACATCATGCAAGTGGACACACCTTCGTCCACGACCGCCCGATGGATATTATTTCCATTAATACCAACTTGGATAATCAAAGCAAGTTGATGAGGGAGATGCGGAACGAAATTATCCAGATCAAAAGTAATAAGGCTTGAATCGGATGGATTGACTCCTCCAATAGCGGGTAACAATGCTTTCCATTGTGACGAACAACTCTGACGCACCTCTAGTGCAGACATAGCGAAAGGCGTCTGAGTCAAATCCTCAACAATATTGTAGTGCTGAGAGACACAGGTGTTTGGATTATACGAGGACTTGCGGAGCACACCTTTAGAAGGTGGCCATACAACAGGACCAGAACTAAGCCTTTCAATATGAAGAGGGCCAGAAGTGGGCAGGGGAGAAAGAGTAGGAGCATCGACGATTTATTTCCCCGCCAACTGACGCGATTCTGAATAATCTTTCGATCTAGTAACTATAGATACAGGTGTAGCACCATTCATCATGAAAACCTGAGAACCAAAAGAGGTGGAAGATTAGGGTTGTTCCACCATTTGAGTCTGCTGTGATGGAAATGGATCTTTAAGAACAGACGGAGTCCCTTGAGTGCCTTTCAGTAGTCAACTCACCTCGACCCATCGAGGACAGTCCTTGGTGTAATGCTTGTCATCACATATTAGGCAAGCATACTTCGTTTACATTTAGCTACATCATCAGTGTGAGGTTTGGGGAAATCTTGCTTTGGGGCATTAGATTTAGATTTACCTTTGACATTGACCTCTGAAGTTTTTCCAGGATTCAGAGGATTCTGAGGAATAGAATCTGACAAGGAAGATGATTTTTTCTTAGAAGCAGAAGAATACTTCCGGAAACTCTGGGAAACATAACCAATGACGCCATCCACCGATGGGGTCACCAGAGCTTTTGAGGTTGCAGACTGAGAGCTCGGGTGTGGAGCGTTGGGTAAAATATCATATAACATGATGGATTGGGAGTAAACCAAATTGAGATACTGGGCATGAGCTATGGCTTACTCTTTTGTGATAACTGCTCCTATAGAAATATCCTTAGTGATCTGATTGATGAACGATTTGGTAACCATTCTGTCAATAGTTGATCAGGAATATCAAACTTGATCAAATGATGACGCCTTCTCCATTCATGAATATGATCGGAGATATGCACAACAGTATCTTTCTTTAAGGATGTAAGGAGGTGGGTTCTTGTTTCATAATGAACAAGCAACTAAAAATGTGTAAGGAAAGCCATGGCTAAGGAGTTGAAAATTGAAAAATTCCGCACGGAAGTTCAATGTACCACTTTGTAATGACACCAGTCAACGTTCTTTGAAAAAGACATAGACGGATGGAATCGTCAACCCATGAATTGGAGGAGCACCAAAGATGGTACGTCATAACATGCACCTGGGGGTCTTCTCCAGAGTTGCCTTCAAACTTGGGGCAATCGCTCAGATTTTTGTTTGGAACTGGGAGCCAATACAGATTGTGAATAATTAGATCATTGGTCAATCTTGACACATAAAGAAGTCCCAACGTCGTGAGAAATTGCAATTGCGGATTGAAAGGCATGGTGTTCGGTCTTTGATACATGCCCATTTGTGGATTCTAACCAAGTTGGGAGAAATTCTGCCCCCAAGGGTTCTATCCCGAAGGATTTTTCCCATACGGATTCTGTCCATAAGGAATGAAACCTTGTGGATTCAGACCATATCCCGGTTGCTGACCCAAAAATGGATTCTGACCCACAATAAACCATTGAGGTCCAGCCTGACCATAGTTCGTAGCATATGGATTTTGCTGCTGAAATTTTTGGAATAGATTGCCCTGCAGTTGACCCTGCAGACCCAAAAGGTAACCTTGGGAACCCAATGGTTGACCTTGTGAGCCCAAGGGTTGACCTTGGGGTTGCTGCATGGTACCCTGAGGATTAGACGACACGATACCCTGAGATTAGTGAGGTTGGCCAGGTTGCCCCTGAGGACCAGGTTTGCTTGGCTAAACAAAGACTTGACTTTGCTGGAAGGAGGGTTGTCCTTGCTGGACAAAAGGCTGACCCTACTGAAATTGAGGTTGGCCCGGTTGACCAGAAGGTTGTCCCTGTTGAAAATAGGAAAACTGACCTTGATGAGCAAAAGGATGACTAGTTTGTACATAAGGCATTGCCTGTTGTACGTAAGGTTGTCCTTGTTGCCCATAAGGTCGATTTTGACCATAGATAGGACCCTGCCAAAAATTATAACCCCTTGACTGAATGTTAGACTTCCCTTGAAATCCTTCTAGATTTATTGGCTAGGTCTGCAACTGTTGGAAACCATATGGCATATAATGCTGCTGGTTAAGACTCTGCAAAAACTGCTGATACTGATAATATGTTAACCCTGTTGGGCCAGATGATCCAGCAAACATAGGAATGCTACCAAAAATTTGAGAGGAACCCGAGATGTGAGCTTGAGTTCCACTCACAAATGGTCCAACGGAGGATTGGGAAACATTCAATAGGGTAGGACCCCCACCAAGAATCGAAGTAGATGGGATCAACGTAGGAACACTGATAGGAGTCGCTAAAAGACCCACACAAACAATTGCTTTTGCGGGAGTAGGTGTCATTATAGTTCGAGTAGGCATGGAAAAAAATACGTTGGAAACACTCAGACCAGGGGCAGATACCCCGGTATTCTGCTAAATAGTATTGTAATACAAAGGTGTGGCACTCGACATACTCGAGACCAGGTGTCACAATGAGGTGTAACCATGAGGAATATACGATTAGGTAGAAGGCTGAGAGGTCTCCACATAGGGAAAAACCTTGGGAGGGAATTGATGTCCCTCGGACAAAGACTCATTTATGCCACTGATGGTGCTTGAAACCTCCTGGGGAGTTAAAACCTCTCCTTCAGAAGCCATAAGGAATAATTGTCGGGCAGCGGTCCGAAATGGACGTGGCGAATTCACAAACGGTATACCAGGTGTATCGTATGGACTATATGGCCGTTGAGGGGAGATTTCAATGGGATCAAATAATGGATTCAGAGGGTAGGCAACATAGCTTACTTGCACATCAAGAGGACATCGAGAAGCGAGAGGTTAGATACTCAGAATGAGGGCGAACTCATCAGTTTGAGTCCCATTCGAAGGTAGAGAATCATAAGATACATGTCACAACATCTCTTCGGAAGAGGACGATGCAGAGGAAACTGAACTTGGTGGTTCATCCACGATGATCTTATCTCAAAAATCAGAAGAGGAAAAAGATGATTAATTCAAGGCTTTAAACAATATCTTTATAAGGAGTTACTCATGATGTGGCCCAGAAATGTTCTAACAGGTAAGCCATGTGATCGTGGGCAGTTAATTTTAGAAAAAAAACGAAATAAATCAAAAAAGGGTAAGCTAGGAAAAAAGATTACCAGGTAGTCGTGAACTACAATATACACCTTGGTGATCAAATGAAAGAGAAATGACTAAGGACTTAACGTGCAACACCCAATCTCCCCGAATGTTGTGTTCGGTGTATCACATCTACAAGGCAGCTGACTCAGTTACCTATAGTACGTTTTCAGCCTAATGGTGTCTCCAAAAATATACGTGACGGTACGTGGGAGTCCAAATCCATAGTAGTGATGTCTGATGCGTACCCGTTCAATGAGAGCGTCCCAAAATATACTTTCATACATCAATATACTTCCATATGCGGGACGGGATATCACCCCCGGGTTGTAATGCAGACTGTTAGCGACAGCTCCTACGCTTAACGACGTTGGAACACGTCTCTAGACTAGACCTCTAAATGTGATTTGTTGGGTTCCAAATGCTCCTTAGATTGATTGAATAAATTTTAAGGTTGATCTTGAATTATGTCTCGGTTTTAAAGTCCTACCGATGTCACCTGTACCCCTAAGATGCAGCTAAATGAGAGAAAAAATCATTCATTTCGATGAACACTATGTTAATGAAGGAGAAGGAAACTCACGCAATCAATGTAGAAAACAAGACAAATGCATAGAATGACATTCACTTTTCTCTTCAAGTGCAGGATCTTAAAGCGAAACAAAAATTTTACAATTTCTTTCCTTTCACTAAATGCACTTAGAAGCGAATCGAAATGAAACTTTTCATTTTCTAAAGTGAAATGAAACAAAAATATTTTTGTATTTTTCTTATAAGCATAATGCAAAATGTAGAATGCAAATCAATCAACCATGCTTTGAGTACTAATGAAATCTCTAAAACATGCATACAAGAGGCAAAGATTCGAAAATCAAAGAGAGAACCAAACCAATTTCCTCAAAGCAAGACACACTTCATTTACACAACGATCAATCGCTCAAAGAAAACAAACTTCAGTCGAAAGCAAGCAATTGTGAAATATGCTTGATAGCGAAAAGAAACTCAAATGCACTCAAGGTTGACACTTGAAAATTCTATTCGTGAGGACCGACCGAAAGACAAACTCAATCAAACGAAAATTCTGAAAGATACGACAAGACTTGATTCAACGAGAAGTTTGGAAATCAACAAGGCAAGAAACCGCTCGGATGACCTGAAGACACCTAGAAACCCTAGGATGAAAAGGATGCACTAGCTTTTCAAAAGAGACAACCAAATATGTGAAAATTGAATCAAAATTGTCGTTGAACAATGAAGAACAAGAGTTATTCGAACAATAAAGAGCACTCATAAGGATAAGACCCACTGGCTGACCAAATGAAGGAAACCCTAAAAAGTTATATATAGAAATCGGTGCGGTTGTTAAGCCGCAAACTGCGCTAGAAGAGGAAAAGCGCGACTGTGCAAATGCATTCAGCACTGATCGACGCAACTGTTAGAGCAATACTAGCGTTGATCGAGGGAAAGACTTGAAAATAAAAGGGTTTGCTAAACTGACACCAAGCTTATCACTTCAACATAGAGATAAATGTATGTAAGCAGTTACAGGAGCTACAGAGACAAGGAGATGGACACTCGACAGAAATTGATGACAAAACAAAAAACAAAAAATCGAAAATAGGGGACTTAAAGGCTAACACTCCCCAGTGGAGTCACCAATTTGTCATGCAGGAAAATCCTCTCTGCGGACAGAGACAATACCTCTAGCCTTAGGATGGGTCTAGTAACAATAGGGAACAATTAGAAGCATACTTTCCTAGATTTTAAATGTATGCAGATCATGAATAGATCACCTACCTCGATCTGATGCTATTCCTCGCTTGAATCCTTTCATCCTCATTCTAGCACCGATCAGTGTTGCCTTAGACCAAAAAAGAGCCATCAGTGTAAACAAGACACATAGAGGGAGCGCCGCTCCAAATAACCATGTTTTTAAGGAGCTGCTTCAGGAATGGTCAACATAGGTTTTACTCATCATGCTTTAGGGGGAATCTGTTACACAACAATTTGTCATTGTCCCTGTACTCCCCGTTCTTGATCCTGGAGACCCCTAACAGCGATCCCTGTGTCTATTTTCCATCAGGAAAATGTGCCATCATATCCCTTACAGCATAATGAGTAAACTATTTGTTGACCATTCCTAAAGCAACTCCTTAAAAACATGGTTATCTGGAGCAACACGTCCTCTACGTGTCTTGGTCGCGCCGATGGCTCTTTTTTGGTCTAGGGCAGCGCCGATCGGCGCTAGAATGAGGATCAAAGGATTCAAGTGAGGAATATCATCAGATCGAGGTAGGTGATCTATTCACGATCTGCATACATTTACAATCTAGGAAAGTAGGCTTCTAATTGTTCCCTGTTGTTACTAGACCCATCCTAGGGCTAGAGGGATCGTCTCTGTCTGCAGAGAGGATTTTCCTGCATAATAGTCTTCAACATATTACAATGAATCTTTAAACCTAGAAGAACCTTAAATAGTGCTTGACCTATAAAATAAATAACTTGAGAATGAAACCCATGCTTCAATAATATTTTTTTTTCCATTTTATAATTTACAATTTACAAGAATACATTTCATACTTATGAAGACCAAACCTAGTTACACATTTTTCAACACACTCGAGCTTGAATAATGGATTTTGATCGTCCATTTGCAAATGTGTCCTGCTAAATAACTGACATTTTGAGCTCTAGTTTTCTCTTTTCCTCTATAATCTCCCCAAACTTCTCTTTATTCTACCCTTTCAGTTGTCCTTTCACATATTTGATCTTTTTGTGAATGATGAACATTGCAGAGCCTTGTATATGTCTTGCTTTTTCCCACCATTTTTGAATGTTTGTGAGGAAGTCTGAGTGTCAAAGCAAAACATTTTCAAATATGAACGGGTGATTCTGGGGCCACGTCCTTAGGTCTAGACTTAGCTTGATTTCCCAATGGTTTGAGCCAATTCCAAGATATTCTCTATTATAAAAAACCTATCCAGTTTGGATGCAATTTGATGTTGACCTATTTTTGTGTTGTTCCAAGAGTATACCCCATTTATTGTATTGGTCTCAATGAGCCCTAGACCATCTCTTGTTTCTTGGAACAAAGCGACTTCAACATCCAACCTCCTTATGCCCCCTTTCTTTTACTCCAAGGACCTAATTAGGCTAAATTCTCCATCAATTATCTAAGGATTTGGGGAGATTAACCTTCCGATTTGAGAAATTGACTCGAGAAAAGTTGTTTTTATCTTATGGGTTATTGGGTCCATATACATTGGATAGGAAAGAATTATCCTCTGAGCTATTGAGTCGTATTTGAACTGTCAAGATTCTAAAAGTAACAAATACATTAATCACCTAAACCTCTTGTTCATCCTAGATTATTGTTATTCCTCTGTATTGTCCCTGTGCATCAACCGCCATTGATTGTGGTTGTCTTCGTCAGTTTTTTGTTAGATTGGTAAAGGTTTCCCCTAGATTTTTGTTTCTTGAATCATTATTACTATGCGGTTTTCTTTAGTCCATATATATTTTAGAAACCTTTTCTTGTTGTGGCTTAAGGCCTCACATATTCCAGGAGATGATTTTCATGGATGGGGTTTGCTGAAACCACAAAAAACATCCGTGATGACCATGACTCTTCCCAAGTTTACCATATTTTCTCCAATTTCGTTTAACATCTGCAATTTATTTTTCCTTCCCTGTCTCTTCATCTCTAACATCTCTTTACATTCTTTCAAATAATATAAAGTGAAAAATTAACAAAAACTTCTCTAAACATTGACAAAAGATTAATTTAAATTTAATCACAACAAAGATTAAAAATAACAACAATAATAATCCAATTTTAAAGTTATGGTCAAGCTAGACACCAAATTGGTATATGAGATCCTCTTATTTGTGGGACAAAGGATTTGCTTCCATGTAGCAATTTTGATTGTTGAAGTCTACATAAATGAATAGTAGATTGACCATCATTTGATTCCCAAACTTTTTAAGATCACAATTCTTGATAAAAACCTTTCTTGAAAAGAGCATTTACATTTGATTGCATTAACCTTTCTTGAAAAAAACATCTAAATCCCATTACATTCTTTGTGCATAATGATAAAAAAATTTGAAATTAAAAAAAAGAGAGGGATAATATAATCACTTTGTTATTAAATCACAAGTATATGTTTATACTTTGTTTTCATTCATTTGTTGTGGGCGAGAATAAGCATTGTTGGAACAATAATGACATTAATTTAACTTATTTAAAATTCAATAATCTAATCCATTATGAATATTAACATAAAATCACCATCTTATCCTTACCATATATCATTTGATAATGTCATTACAAATATAAAAGCCACTATTTGATAATATCTTTACACATATCAAGAACATATCATAAAGGTAGATCCGAGTCTATCAAAATATCTCTTATGAAGTTTCAACATCTCTTTACATTCTTTTAAAAAACATTGTCTCACAATACCTTTGCACATATCAAGAACATATCATAAATATATATTATAGTTTATCAAAATTTCTCTTACGAAGTTTCAACATCTCATTACATTCTTTCAAAAGCCACTATCTAATAATACCTTTATGCATATCAATATCATATCATAAAGGTAGATTAGATTTTATCAAAATATCTCTTATGAAGTTTCAACATTTCTTTACAGTCTTCCAAATAATATAGAGCTATAAATTAATAAAAACATTCATAAACATTGACAAAATATTTATGTAAATCTAATCATAATAAAGATAAATAATAATAATAATATAATTTTAATGTCACGATCAAGCTAGACACCAAATTGGTGTATGAGATCCCCTTATTCGTGGAATAAGATATTCACTTCCATGTAGAAATTTGATTGTTAAATTCTATATAAATTAATAGTAGATTGAACATATTTTGATTCCAAAACTTGCTAAGACCTTGATTCTTGATAACAACCTTTTGTTTGATTCCAAAACCTACTAATACCCTAATTCTTGATAACAATTTTTTTTGAAAGGAGCATCTACTTCTCATTACATATTTATACATTGAAGTAAAACCCATTGAAATAGAAAAATAAATAATATAATCACTTTATTATTAAATCAAGTGTATGCGTATATTTGTTGATTTTTGAGTAGCTTGGGAGGTACTCCAAGCCCTAGGGTTCAGGGTTTGGAGGGAAAAGTGCCACAAGGGCCACTTGTGGGCTTGGAACCCAAGTATGAGGTTTTGCACCAAATCATGTTTTGGGAATTTCCGTGGGCACATTTCTACATGTGATGGCATGAGACAATAAAGGGCGGAAAGGAAAATCCAACGCTTTGAGAATCGTCAAATTTTGAGTTGTAGAAGTGGAGATATGAATGTTTGAAGTTATATGATGGGTTCGCACATGTTCATTTTAGGTCGGCCTAAGGTGTTTTAGGCATGTGACAAGTTGGCAACCCCTCAATATGATGTTTTTGGAAGCCCTTCATTTTTGTATAAATTTAAGGTGAAGTGGAGTGATAAAGGTATCCATCCAGTGCAACACATACCTATTGGAGCAACTCGTTGAGGAGGAGAGGCCTAATCTAAGGACACAACAAGGAGGCTAGGGAAGCGAGGCATGGAGGGATTGTTTTAAGGGTTAATACATGGTCTGAAGTCTACTATGTTGGAGTTCAAGCATGTTGGCTGTTAGGTCGAGGCCTTAAGGGCTGGAAACAAGTCTGTTTGGGGCATTGTTTAGAAACAAGGAGCTACCATCTTACTGGACATAAGCTACAAGATTACTGTGTGCTGGGTCATAGGACATAACACCACAATAAGGTGTGTGTAGGGTGGTTTAAGGGCTGATATATGCCCAAGAAAACATCGTGATATAGGAGGGGTCTCCTAAGGGCGTGCCACAATTTTTTAGAGGGTTGTTCAAGGACTGTTGGAGGATCTTAAGGCTGCAGCAGTGTGCCCTAGTGCCCTAACTAGAACAATCAAGAAAAAAAATGTAACAAGCAGATTTGGAGCAGCGTTTGGAGGTGCGTCGGGTCACGAAGTTGACCATATTTGGATCATAATTGGAGCAGCCTGTGTGAGTCATGTATTGGGACTGTCTTGAGTGATAAGAAACCCTAATTAGGATAAGATTCCGCAGTGCAGTATTGGGCATCATTGGTTTGGTGGAGGGCAACGTGTTAATAGCCTTAGACGAGCTATCTTGAAGTGACGAAGAGGAGGTGAAGGTTGGGTGAAGATTGGTGCCGAAGTGCAGTACCTTGATGGACAAAGGTGACTGCTAGCCTGACAGTTTGGAGCTCAGGAATTAGGCCTACACAGAGAGAATATTGGATCAACCTGTGTACACTCTACATAAGTGACTTGTAGTAGTGTTAGGTAGCATCTCTCTTGGAGTCTCGATGTGTTTTCCTTTAAAGGACTAAGGGGCGACTAGTGAGCAGTACGAAAGCTAATGACCGACAAGAAAAGATACGACTTCGAGTTTGTCATTGTATCTTGTATACCATAGACTGTTGTATTATTCAGATTTTGGTTTAATATAATGAAGATTGAGGTTGTACATTATTGTACAATTTGTTAAAAAATAGTGTATATTTGTGCATGTGTGATTTACTGCTTTATATTTTCCGCTGTGCAATTTAGTTTTGGTTGTGATTCTTGGTTAGGTAGCGTCAGTGATTTTAAGACTCTAACCTAGACCTAAGGTCGTGGAAATTCAACAATATTTAGTTTTATGCTCTTTTAATTTTAAGGTCACAGTCAAGCTAGACACCAAATTGGTGTATGAGATTCCCTTGTTTGTGGGACAAGAGAACTTGACACCTCCAAGTAACAATTTGATTGTTAAAGTCCACATACATGACTAATAGATTAACCATCTTTTGATTCCAAAACTTGTTGAGACCTTGATTCTCGATGGCAACTTTTCTCTTGATTCCAAAACTTACTAAAACCCTGATTCTTGGTGATAACCTTTCTTGAAAAGAACATCTACAACCCATTGTATTCTTTGTACATATAATAAAAGAAATTAAAATAAAATAAGAGAATTTGAAGAGACCCACCTCCAAGTAGCTATTTGATTGTTAAAATTTACATACATGAACAATAGATTGACCATCTTTTGATTCCAAAACTTGGGTAAGATCCTGATGCTTGATGATAACATTTCTCTTGATTCTAATACTTATAAAACCCTGATTCTTGATGATAAACTTTCTTGAAAAGATCATCTACATCCCATTGCATTATTTGTACATATAAATAAAAACAATTAAAATAAAATAAGAGAATATAAGAGACCCCCACCTCCACATAGCAATTTGATTGTTTAAAGTCTACATACATGAATAATAGATTGTCAATCTTTTGATTCCAAAAAATGCTATGACCTTGATTCTTGATGGCAACTTTTCTCTTGATTCTAAAACTTATAAAACACTGATTCTTGATGATAACCTTTCTTGAAAAGATCATCTACATCCCATTGCATTCTTTGTACATATAAATAAAAACAATTAAAATAAAATAAGAGAATACAAGAGACCCCCACCTCCACGTAGCAATTTGATTGTTTAAAGTCTACATACATGAATAATAGATTGTCAACCTTTTGATTCCAAAACATGATATGACCTTGATTCTTGATAACAACTTTTCTGTTGATTCCAAAATTGATAGAACCTTGATTCTTGATGATAACCTTTCTTGAAAAGAGCATCTACATCCCATTGCATTCTTTGTACATATAAATAAAACAATTAAAATAAAATAAGAGAATACAAGAGACCTACCTCCACGTAACTATTTGGTTGTTAAAGTTTGTATACATGACTAATAGATTGGCCATCTTTTGATTCCAAAACTTGCTTTGAGACCTTAATTCTCCACGACAACTTTTCTCTTGATACCAAAACTTACTAAATCCATGATTCTTGATGATAAGCTAGACATCTACATCCCATTGCATTCTTTGCACATATAAATTAAAAAAAATTAAAATAAAATAAGAGAATACAAAAGACCCATCTCCACATAGCATTTTGATTGTTAAGTTTACATATATAAATAATAAATTGGCCATCTTTTGATTCCAAAACGTGTTATGACCTTGATTCCTCATGACAACTTTTCTCTTGATTCCAAAACTTACTAAAGCCATGATTCTCGATGATAATCTTTCTTGAAAAGAACATCTACATCCCATTGCATCCTTTGCACATATATATTAAAAAAAAATGAAAATAAAGTAAAAGAATACAAAAGACCCATCTCTACATAGCATTTTGATTGTTAAATTTACATATATAAATAATAAATTGATTCCAAAACTTGCTATGACCTTGATTCCTCATGACAACTTTTCCCTTGATTCCAAATCTTACTAAAACCATGATTCTTGATGATATATTTCTTGAAAAGAACATCTACATCCCATTGCATTCTTTATACATATAAATATAAATAAAATAACAAATAATATAATCACTTTGTTATTAAATCACAAGTATATAATTATGGATGACCAACCTTATTGAAATCATTACTAAATTGGACATTGGCACAATTTTGATGATAACATCACATTGAAACCATTACTAAATTCGACTTTGACACAATTTTGATAATAACATTACATTAAAACCATTACTAAATTCGACTTTGACACAATTATGATAAACAAAACATTCTCCTATTCAATATAAGAGTCCAACCTAACCTCAACATAATTAAGAAAAAAAGAGTCAAAACTCATTCTTCTATCCAATATCCAATATAGGGGTCCAACCTAACCTCAACATAATTAATAAAAAAAATCAAATCAGAATCCTACAGAGACAATTCACAGCACAACCAACAAACATATATATACAAACTGACATCAGATGCCATATAGGATGATGCACTATTCCAAATGATACTTATCCATTTCCGTTGGTTTCAATATGGAATCAGGCCTTTGTGCAATCGTTGCTGGAATTCTGTTACAGTACTCTACTCGAACTTTAAGACAGCAAATATTCTCGAATTCGTCGGAAACTGGGGAAGGCGGAAACTTTGATACCCGGACTTCAAATCTCATAAAACGTCCCCTAATGTTTGTTGAGTCCCATCGCCTTTATGCTACAGAATTGGAAGGGCCGGCTACTTGTGGTGGTGGTATTTGTTTGGCAGAGATTCGGTGGGTGCATGTCTTCATATTCTATTCTCTTTCGCTTTCCCTTCCACCTGCTATTTTAGAGGCCAAAGAATGACAGAGGAGTGTGCCTCTCAGTCAAGTCTTGCTCTTGCATTTGCACTTGCCCTTTGCTAACAAATCATCTCGGCATCTTTTCTTATTTGGCGGTTTCATCAATGAAGATGGGCTCAGGAGGTTCCAGTGTTGTAGGTGAGTATGTTTTTTCTTCTTTGTGCCTTTAGGGGCTTCAATTATTGTTCTTACTTTTATGAGAGATAATGGGTGGTCAATAATGGTGTCTAATGTGGGCGCAGTGCCAAGGAATTTTCGGTTACTGGAAGAACTTGAGAGGGGAGAGAAAGGAATAGGCGATGGAAGTGTCAGCTATGGAATGGACGATAGCGATGATATATACATGCGGTCATGGACTGGTACAATAATTGGTCCTCATAATGTGAGTTTTTCTAATTCTTTTTCCCTCAAATATCCCCAGGGACCTATTGAAATTGCTTGTCATTCTTTATCGGCTGGGATGCACTCTTCTTTGCACTTATTGGGGTTGGTGTTTACTGTTTTCTGTAGTCGGTGCATGATGGGCGAATTTATCAATTAAAGCTATTCTGTGACAAGGATTATCCCGAGAAGGCTCCCACTGTAGGATTTTGTTCTCGGGTCAACATGACTTGTGTTAATCAGGAGACTGGACGGGTAAGATTAGATTTCTCCTCTGTTTCTTGTCTTTTTCTTAATACTTTATTTGGTATAATGTGTTTTTCTTTATGCACAAAGGGGATCATTACAATTGGGCAACCTCATCCATTCACTACCCACTCTCTGAAGATGAAGGTGTGCATTTGTTGCATTTGTGAATACACATGCATACATGTCCAAGTAAATGTCCACTGGGGACCTTGTTTCTAGCCTTTAGGGGACAGAGTCCTGACACATGTCCAAGACTATTTTCCAATCATCCTTTTCAACAGATGCGGGGTCATCAAATCATAGGACCTAGGCATTTTTGCAAGAAATGCCCTTGTTTATTAACCATCAGTGAAGTGGTTAGCTGATCTTCTTACATGGGGAACCTGTAGTTCTCAAGGTTTGGTTCAATACATTTATATGATCTATATTCAATTTCTAATCTTCAAAGATAATCCTTTTGAGCCCCCATTTCAAAGATTCATTAATGCCTTGGACCTATTCTGCCATTTCTGCCTGGTTATTTGTTTTGACACCAAGAAAGTCAAAAGTGATCATATAATACCACTTCTAGGCTCCGTGAAAGCATCACCTGTACCTCATGCTCTAGCCTCTAAGGGAATGACACATGTCCAAGGCTATTTTCCAATCATCCTTTTCAATAGGCGTGGGGTCATCAAACCATAGGACCCTAGGCACTTTTGCAAGAGATGATCTTGTTTACTAACCATTTGAATGAATTGGTTAGCTGATCTTCTTAGATGGGCAAAGTTTTAGTCTTCAAAGCTATGTAGTGATGATTCAATCCAATCCGTTTGGTTTATATGATGTGTTTGGTTTAGTCCGTTTAGATGATCTATAATCAAATTTGAATCTTTTTCAAAGATAATCCTTTTGAGCACCCATTTCAAAGATTCATTAATGCCTTGGATCAATCCTGCAGTTTCTCCTTGATTATTTGTTTTGACAGCAAGAAACTCGAAAGTGATTCCTATAATACCACATATAGGCTTCCTGAAAGTACCACTTGCATCTCCCTTGGCCTGGGTTATTTGTGATGTGGGGTCCATAGCTACTGCCAAGACTCTTGTTATAATTATAATTATAACTATATCAATCTATCCGGTTTTTTTTTGTAAGTAATGCTTTATCATTATTGCCACCAACAGTCTGTTATTGAAAACTCACCACCAACAGTCTGTTTTTGCAAACTCAGCTGCCTGCACATACCTTAAAGTCTACTATCGTTAAATAATCAAACTCACATTCAACTAAGTTGTATGTTTTTGCAAACTCAGCTGCCTGTTTACTGATGTTAATTGATCAAACTCACATGCAACTAAGTTGTTACAATAAGAGGGTGTCTCTCTGTTAAGTTGTTACAATAAGAGGGTGTCTCTTCTGTTAAATTTACTCCGGACTTGCACCTGGATCCAACCATGCCATCAAAAATGAGGGGACCTCCCCTGGATCAGAACCTTGGTCAATAGTGGAACAAACCATCATTGTTACCAATGAATCAACACCCCACTGTCTTCAAAAGATTTCACATCTATGAGTGCAAGCAAGCATTCATGTAAGAATACATGCATTTAGGCATGCAAGAAAACTTAGAAAAGTACACATGGGAATGCGTTGTTGAAGATAGTTATCTACCATGAAAAGATGTTTCTGCTTTTGCAAACTCAACTGCTCATGAAGGCTCTATTGTAATGAAAGTATTAAATTTAGAGTCAATTATGCTATGTGATGAGAGGTATCTATTTTGTTAAAATCACTTCGACATCCACCTGGCTTCTGAGAGTGATGGTACGTTCATTAGATCAATCTTGGTCAATGGAAGCACACGCTATTATCCTCATCAATGACCCAATATCCTATTGGCTTCCATCCAAAATTTAAATAATGTCAACAAAATACTTCACATCTACAAATGGAAACTAGCATTTATACAAGCATACATGCATTTAGGAATGCAAGTAAAAAAAGCCACTGTAGTGAAGGGTTGCTGGAGATCGATACAGCTTTCTTTTCCAAGAAAAATATTTAGTATATTTGATATTTCTAGATGAAATAAAGATATACATTTTGATATGTCATTTTGACACTCTACAGGACTATGTCACTCTGCTGTTTGCAAAATAAAAGATGAGATATTAAGAGCTTCCTTCAGTCTACAATCGTTAACTTTCCAAGCACAGTCCTCCAACAAAATATGGCATTATAGGCATTTAAAGAAGCTAAGTAACTGCTTATAAAGACAGCTTCTAGCTATCTGCTTCAAAATCCTGAGTAGCCTTCTTGAAACTACAGTTCTTCTATGAGAGAACATCTCTCATTTTATTCAACTGTAAGCAGTCAACCTTCCTATAGGAGTAATGCTTCCTTCGATAGTTTGTCTGCAGTTTCATTAAGTGCTTTGTAAACCTAATGAATGTTATACATTCCATCTAACTTTTTTTTTCGTTGACCCTCTCCATGACTGGAAGTAACAACAAAATTTCCCGATTTTTCCCATTTTCTTAGTATAACAATTTTATCATCCCCAAATACCTGTAAGTTTGTCAGTCCTCTGTTAGCTGCCATTTTTATCAGAATCCAGAAGGCACATATTTCTGATTTATTGTTGGTTCCTTTACCCATCGCTGCTTTAAAGGCCATGGATTGATTTTTGGACAGAAATAAGATACCAGTGATACCACCTGAACCACAAGCACTTGAGGGGCTTTGACAAGCTCCATCAAAAAGTTCCCATGACTTGAAAAAATGAATACGGGGCTGTTTAATTGTTCTCTCAGTTTTTACCCTCATTGCAAAACCCAAAATACCACCTTATGCATATCTTATCTGTAAGCAAACCTTAATGGGAATGATGTCTTTACCTTGAAAAATCATTTCTTTTCTAGCAATCCATATTTTTCACAGGCTACTGTGCAGGAAAGTGCTCTGTGCTCTATGACTTTTCTCATTCTCACACCATCTCTTGAAACATTCTAAGGTATATTCTCCTTCCATCTTTCCATATTCATTGGCCAGCTTCAAGGCCTTTTTCCAAAATTCTCTTGAAAACGTTTGGTGAATTATTAAATGATCGACCAATTCTCTCTATTGGTTTTGCATATGATGCAATTGCATGGTCCTTCCCAAGATCTCTATTTGCAGTCATCTCAAGCAAGGTTATCAGAACCGAAAAACCTTGTGGACCGGGAACTGGTCGGAACTGGACCTGAATTGGTAAAAAACCGGTTTGCCAAAAACACATAAAATATTCATATTTTAAAGAAAATACATATACATTCATGTGCATCCCATATAATCCAAACAATTTATAAACAAATATGCGATAAATCTTATTTATAGAGCAAGTAATAGTGCATATAACCAAAATAGCACTTAGTGCAAAACATCATTGAACCAAAAAACATCAATCAGCACGCTCAAAAGGCGTTTAAAGTCCAAAATAACATGATAGTATGATAATACAGTCTACAATACTACAGCTACAGCCTACGAGTGCTAATTGTCAATGTCATCATCATAATCATCATCCTGATAGAAAAAGTGTTAAATTTGGACAACTAGGTCCAAACTCCATGTTCTGATGCTCAGATTAAGAGGCTAATATTTTTGTTGGATTCCTCTTTGTGAGAGGTGTAAAATCCATATAAAATATGTCTTAATCCGATGAGCAGAACTTATATTTTGAATTTATTATTCTTAATAAATTATATGTGCAAGGTCGGCCAGTTTTGTAATGTAGGCTCACATGCCCAACAGATGTGTCACACACCCTCATTGACGGATATATATACAGGAAAAGTTGGAGAGATTTTCATCATCATCACAACTCACATCTTCCTCTCTCATCAAAGAGTACGAGCAACCAAGAAGGACGAGTTTCAGCCACACGTGTGAAGGACGAAGAGGACAGACCGTACAGCTGAGCTGCAGCACGATTTTCTGCTGCTAGGGTTTCGCTGTAAGTTTGACCAGCGTTGACTTTGGTCAACGCATGGTCCAAACAAGCTGAAAACTTGTGGAAGGTTCGATTTTTGAAGGCCGTACTACCTGGCACAAAAATCGAGGTCAAAGGGTTGACCGTTTTGCTGCTGCGTTGACTTTTAGCTTGCTGCCCCTGCGTTGACTTTTCAGGACATCGTTGACTTTTGCAGAGTTGACTTGGGTTGACTCATCTACAGATTGGAGGGTTGTGACACATGCTGGGCTGGCTGACCAAAGGAGTCTTTGCTGGTTGAAGCATCCTGTTGACCGCCGAAACGAACACACACATTTTTCTGTTTCTGATTTGTCTTCTGTAAGATCTGCTTATATGTTCTATCTGCATTTTGCTTAACTACTTGTATGATTGCTGTGTGAAAAGTGAAATTGCTCTTAGCATAGAACATCTACAAAATTTACAAAAAGCGAAGCATGTCAAGTCAAGATTTGTTTTAGTGATGGGTACATTTTTAGTAGAGTCATGATAGAGGAGTTCGACAACCATTGCCACTAACATCAAAGTACATAGAGGTATTGGTTCTCTTTATTAAATACTAGTTCCTTACCCTCGTACATGACAAAATCCAATGGAAATGTTGCAATCTCCGCAATCCTGATATCCAAAAATTTGTTAAGTCTGCTGGATTTTGAGTAAAATCTAAAATTCTACTTGCTCCGTATGAAATCCAATGAGGTTGGAACCACTCTCAAACATCTTGAGTGATTTTCATGGTAATGTTAAAAATCTAAGTAACATTACTTTAGGAATTTAACATTACCATGAAATGCATAGCAATAATAGGACCATAGGCTTGAATATTAGGTTGGCCTAGGGGAAGAATTAGATGTGGGCCAACCAATGGAAAAAATAAAAATAATAAAAAATAAGGAAATTTTTTTACACTGACCTGGGAAGGGACAAACAGAACAAAACTGGTCCTGAACCGGCCGTTTCGGAGGCCTGATTCAGACCGGTTCTGATAACTAGAAGAAAATCCTGGGTTCTAGAGGACATGCCACCTCTATGCCTTTTCACCCACAGATTCTTCTTTAAATCTTTTAATCCTGCCTCATAACCTAGTTTAGCAGTGAAGTTTCTTGTAGCTTAATTTTTAGACCATACAATTATGTCATCTTCTTTCAATTTTATTCAACGTAGTTTAAGTTTGTGTGTGAACTGTGTCCATTCTTCTGCCAGTTCTACTTGGATACCAAGCTGTATATCTGATACCTACCTTGACTCGATAATGAATTAGCTTCTGGTTCAGCTGCATCGGCTAGACTGAATATCTCCTTTCTGTGAAGGATATTGATTAGAGGACGTGATAACCTGAAGTTTTCAACTTTTCTGAGCAACCCAGCAAGGGATCTCCACCTGTCATTACTTTGTTTCTTCTTCCAAATTTACACAGCAGCCATTACCTATCATAGGAAATGCCCTTACCATTGCTTTCCAAACTATTGGTACCCGTCCATGGCCTATTTTTTCCAGGGTTCCCTTGGGAATATGGACTATAGAAAACTAGCATACTGGTATTCCTTCCAGTACTGATTTCACTAGTGTTTGTGCCCCATTGCCCTCTCTCCCCTCCTAGACAACCATCTATAACACCCTAAGTCTCTTCTCTATTTTTTCATACAACCATGGCCATTCTCTAAATCTATAGTCATCATGCTTAAGTTTGAAGTGAAGATATTGTACTCCATTATCAATGGTTACCGAATTGAAGGGAAGAATAAACTCACATTGCCTTTCTCCTTTTTTGAGACCATTGACTATTGAATAGAATAGGAAACTTATTATTGTTCACCTCCATCCCTGTTGCTTAGCTGTAGATGTCCAGGATCTTCTTGAACTTTTTGTCTTCTCTTTTGGTCCTATCTCCAAAAAGAATAATATCATTGACAAATAACATGTGAGACAATGAGACGTAATAGCCATACTTTACCTTTGATGGAACCTTCTCTTTTGCATGCTATTAGCACTCTGCTCTGGCCTTTTGCTACTGGGAGGAATAGAAAGGGGGACATTAGACAGCATTGTCTTTGGCCTCTTGTGGTAAATATTTCTTGAGGCCGGATCCATTAATTAGCACAACAAATGCGGCTGAAGAGAGGCACCCCCATGATCCAGTTCATCACTTGAATGCTCGTTCCTATTTGGAGTTGGATTATGTTTTTAAGTACATTCTATTAACCTTGCCAAAAGCTCTAGCCAGATCATGTTTCATTACTACAGCTGTTACCTTCTTTATTTTGATTGAGTGCAATTCTTATTGGGTTAAACCCATCGCATCAAGGATTTGTATACTGTGGAGGAACCCAAATTGTTCATCTGAAATTACTTCTGAGAGAATTCATCTGAGTCTGTTTGTGCTGATTTTTAATAAATTTGTGAACCAAATAACAGAGTTAGATAGGCCTATAGTCATCCGTTGGTTTAGGCCCATTCCTCTTGGGAATTGATGTTATGAATGTGGCATCAAGGTCCCCAAGACATTCCGTAACCTTTTGGATTCTTCAATAACCTTGAGTTAACAATCCAGAAAATCCCATGTAGAATCTGTTGTCCCTCCATCCAGGCATGGACTTCTAGCTCTCTTGAAAGATTGAGGCTGTCTTTTTGCTGTTCATTTACTAATCTGTGGAAGTATGACACCTTGAGAATCTTTGCTATGTTGCATTCTGGGGGATCTTGGAACAAAGTTTTGTTATGATTGACACTTCTGCTATCTCCTGTAATGTTCTGGCCTTAGAAACATCATTTTTCCTGATCTCCCAGATTGTGTTTATGTTCTTCCTGTGTTTGGCATAATTGGAAGAATTGTGTATTGCCATCTTCCTTTGCCAATCATATGTATAGCTCTGCATGCTACTTCTTCCTTTTGCAATAAATATGTCAGATCAGCTTTTCTGTTACTGTAAATATGTCATCTTTGTTTATTCTGCATATTGATTTGATTTGATTTTCTGTTGTTGTTGGCACTTCCTGAGCATTCTTTCTGGCCCATTCTACCACTTCCCTTTTACCCTTTAAACATTCTGGCCCATTCTACCACTTCTCTTTTAACCCTTTTTAATCATTCTGCAAATTGGAACATTGCAGATTCTCCTAGGATAGGATTAAAATTCCTCCATTCCATAGGTACCATATGTCTGGACTCTGAACCTCTCCTCTTGTAGTCATTTATAGTTAAATTTTGAAGGGTTCAGGGGTATCTGATCATTCTTTTCTATCTGTAACAAAATAGGAAGATGGTCTGAGCCTCCTATGGCTCCCACCCATGACTTAGGTCTATCTGCTTCTTCTAAAACCCTTTATACCACTAGAAATTGGTCTAGACTCTAAACACTTAGACACAACTTTTCTGCTGCTTCAACAGTTTCTCTATGTTGGAATTAATTCATTTGGTTCAACATCACAAAGACCTAGATCTTGAAACAATTGGGTAAAATAGCTAGCTAGGGTATCCTGTCTAGCTCCTTCTCCCCATGTTCCTGCTACCTTCCTTATTAGATTAAGATCTTCTCCCAGAATTATGTTGTCATCCTTGATCTCGTCAACATTTCTAAAGTTCTCACAGAACATTTTCCTACCATCACATGGCCCGTACAAGTTAAAAATTGATAATTTTTTCCCTAAGTCTTTGTATTTGTGGTCGTGCCCTGATATCTGCATGTAAGAAGGACACATTAGGGAGAATGAATGATTCATTTCAACATGTTAGAAGTTCTCTTGATCTCTCTTCAGGGTCCAGAGATTTAAAGGACCCTTTTTTTAGTATGGGTGATAAAATAATCTCTTCTTCTCAACTCACATAGAGCTAGGTTTTTTTGTGGCTGCCCCTTATCCTTCCCACATTCAGAAGTAGAATAATCATGGTTTGAACATCCCTGAAGCTTTCCCTGCTGTAAGCCCCCCCTTGATTGGCAACTGCTTTTCTTAAACTCCTTATTGACATTATTTTTGGTAGAGAGAGATGACTTTTATCCTACTGTAGGAGTTATTTCATTGTCCTTAGCCATGCCTCCTTCAATCCCCCCCTCTGTCCTTTTGGAGCTTATTTCTTTTGGAACTAAGGTCATATCTAGGGCCATATGCCCCCACTGTCTTCCAAGGACTAGCATTTGGATTCCTTGAATACAGAGGCAACTGTGGAAATCTTAGGATTGGCTTTACTATCAGGCTCTTTTCTAACAGAATTTGGGGTAAGAATTCTGTCAGCTTCTATCTTTTTAAGTGTTCCCTTTTCGGTTACTAATCCTTCGTTCTGACCTGGGGAACTGCCGGAGATTGGATCTATTCTTTCCTTTGAATTAATTGAGGCTGAAAGGTTCTAAGGTTGCTGAAGACCTTAGAACCTTTCCATGGCTTGACTAATTTATCTCTAGTCACTAAAGTAGACTCTTCTTTAGAGTTGTTTACTATGTTTTCTTCCATCCTTGCCACTTGTTACCTTCAAGAAGTTGGTGGAGTTTAGAAATTTTAGGATAATATGTTTAGGATGATATTGAAATTGTTAGTCATAGCAATTGTTTTCCATAAGTTAGTGCGAGTTGTGTGTCAAAAAATAGTCTGTTTGATCAGGTTCTAAATTAAAATCATTATAAACAGTGCACAAGAGCACTTGGTTGGGAGTATTTTTTAAAGGAATGGTTGTATACAACTCCTATCAGATGCCAACAATTAAAATTTGGTAGCTAGACTTGCCCTATAAGGCTATAACTGAGCGTGTCTAAACACCTCTTTGCATATTATTCCATATGCCGACCCTTTTGTGTATGGGGTTCCCACAACATTATATTATACCTGCAATCAATATAGGTTACCATTAAAAGCATGATCACGTTGAAATTTACAGGATCGTGTTAAGGCCCAGGGGTGGACCTCTGTGTGTGTAGATATATTGCTTTCTATCCATCCATCCTCCCATTTTCTTTTCCTTCGGGGCATACAGGACATAATTGAGTGGCAAATTTAAATGTTATCTTTAATATTTATCTCTAGGACAGTACCATATAAGAATGCTAGCAGGTTAATGACCTTATGACCCACCACGGGGAGAAACTATTAGTTTAGAAATCAGAGCTTTCTATTAAGATACCACATGAGAATAGTTTATGACTTCTTACTTCCTGTGAATGTTACATTTACTTAGAATAGAAAATGCATGTTCAAGTTCATTTATAGTACTTCTATGTTGTATGTTTTATATATTGAGCACTGTACCATGCAAAATATTTGCATATATATATATATATATATATATATATATATATATATCTGTGTGTGTGTGTGTGTTTGTTTGCCTTTGTGTGGAAAGCTTTGCTCTGCTATCAAACAAACTCAAAGATTGAATTTTATTTGAAACTTTTGATTGGCAAACACAATGATGTTGAATCTATATTACAAAACTAGATGGATCATATCCAGTGATATGCAGTTGGTTTTTGAGCTTTCATCAGATATTTTGGTAGCTTTCTGATTTTTTTACCTAATGACTACACAATGCAGGTTGAGCCAAAGCATTTTTCAATGCTTGCAAATTGGAGGCGTGAGTATACAATGGAAGACATTCTCTCACAATTGAAAAGAGAAATGCTGGCTTCTTACAATCGGAAGTTAGTACAACCTCCGGAAGGCACATTCTTCTAGGAAGTTGTCTTTTATTTTTCTCTTTCTATTCGTCACTTTGAATTGCAGCTTTGGATGGTCTATGTAACACAGTATGAGTGATAAGTCAAAGCGTCTGGGTCTGTTCTGTACTGTATACATGAATTTGAAGAAGGCTTATCTGTACTTCCTTGCTTCTGTGAGATACAGATGCCATAGTTATATACTCTTCCTTGCGATTATACATGAATTTGAAGAAGGCTTATCTGTACTTCCTTGCTTCTGTGAGATACAGATGCCATAGTTATATACTATTCCTAGTGATTATGACCTTCCTGTGAATTTGAAAAAGGTTTATCTGTACTTCATTTCTTCTATGAGATACAGATGCTAAAGTTTATACTATTACTTGCGATTATGACTTGATTCCAATGTGAAGAGCCCATGAAATCTTTTCGCTGAAGCTGTAACTTTATTGCCCGGATGATGTTGAACAGCTTTGATCTCTTCCATCTTTAATGCTAGTGCAACTAGGGTCACTGATGTTGTTTGATACAGGCTTTTATAGTTAATACAGGCTCTAAAAGGAGTGTTCAAAGACTTGCATGAATCCACGTCCTCTATTTAAAGGTTATATTTGTCTGGAACGTGTAAGTCTTTGGTTCTATTTGTCTGCATATTCAGGTGATTGTTCTTGCTGTTCTCTTATAGGCCGTTTCTTCTAAGTGATAAAAGTTGATGAATGAATTTAATGGCCAAGTCTGGTGATCTTAGTTGTTTTGATTGTTGCGTCCTGAGATTGCCAAAAGAGGAACTGAAATGATTGCTGCTAAATCAACATTCAACTGTTTCTGTAACAATTAAAGTCATTGATAAACCTGTGGGTTGTTATACTGGTTCCATGTAATTTTTATTTAGATTGTCAAATGACTTTAGTTTTGATTAGCATCCCCTTGGAGATTCATCAGTATGATGAGTAACCATCATTGTCATTATCCGGCATGTTTTTACTATTTTCTGTTGGTTTGTGTTTGTGAGGTATGCATCCTTCGTCTTGTCAAACCACAACCCTTTGTATTTGTTTTTAGCCATAACAAACGTAGCCAAGCCTCTATCTGTTACAAGCTCACATTTTCAGAAATGTTTTGTCAGCCTACATAGCAGGTGTTTTGAAATTTTGTGCTGGTTGTTTATATGAAAGCAGGATCTGGACAAATCTCTTCTGTTAAGCTGGAAGAGAAAAAATGATAAGGATGTCTTTCCATCTTGAAAATTGCAATTTCAATTGCTTCTGATTGTTCCATGCGAGGGTATATATGGTTTGTTAATGATGTTTTAAAATAGCTGTGTTCAACTCTGGAAGATAATGACTTGAAACTTGAACAGTGGTGATCTGTTGTACTCTTTGAAAGCGATTAAAATCAGATGCATTCTAGAATCCTTATCCTTGGTCCAGAACTTGAACTTGTGGGAGGTTCATTCTAACTTACACAGGATTCTTAAATGTTCTGTATTCTGGCAAGCTTGGAAAATTTCAGAATCATGTACTGGTTTTTCTTTGGTTAATTGGAAATTTGTGTGGCATTTCCAAAGTGGTGATTTGAGGTTTTCTAAGTTTATTGTCAGGAAGAAATTAGATAATACTAGAATTTGCTCCCGTGTCACTGATTTGTGTCTCTGGTGCCATTTGTTTAGCTTCTGTACTATTTGTTTAAATAATACTTAGTTATTAAAACATTGCATTACCAGTATTTATGGAAGATTTAAAAAAATCAAAACTGTCTACGTTTTCCAGCGGACATTTCACTTTTAAGGGAGTCAGATATAAGTTTAAAGTAATCGAAAATAAAGGAAATATAAGTTCAAAGTAATAGAATCCATATCAACTGCATTTTTGTTAAAATACTGTATTAACAGTGTTTGTGAAAGATGGGTGGGATCTAGTTTTTGAGTGGATACTGCGATTATTACGAAGAAATTAAACACAAATTTGAAAAAATATAAAAGGGCTAAATTGAATAATCATTAAAATGAAAATAACCTCGTCATAATAAAAAATACATAATTGAATTATTATTAAAAATACAAAAAATAAGTTAATAAATAAAATTTAATAAATAGTAATCATAGTTTAATCATTTATTTTAATAAATAGTAATCATAGTTTAATCACGCGTGTTAAAATAAAAATAAATTTGAATTACTAAAAAAATAGTTAAATTAAAAAAATTAAAATAGTAAAAGATTAAAGATGTTGAAATAGTAAAAGATTTAATTGAAACTGTTAACACCCTGAATGGAGCATATTACTAATTTAGTAACATGCTCTTTAGAGTTCTTAAATTTAAGGTTATTATCTTTGATATTATGATATATAATTTCTAGTCTGCTTTATTCTGCAATGCTCACATGCATATAGCCATAAATGCATAATACACATTTTATAGTTTATAAACATGGAGTAAATACACATAATAACCATAATAGGAATCACTTAACATAGAAAGCATTTATCTTGGATTTGAAGCATCAATGCTTTGTAGATCTTAGATGTTGCACATAGCCATAGATTCTATTCCCTGGGCTCTCTCAATAGTGGGTCATCAAAACTTATATGTTTTACATAGCCGTAGATTTCATTGTTTGGTCTCTCTCACTAGTGGTTCAAGAGACTTTAGATGTTCTACATAGTTATATATTCCATCACTTTTGATCTCTCAATAGTGTGTCACCCTTGACCACTTCAAACTATGGTACACAGTTGCATCGACGAGGTAATGGGCCAAGATACTTGATTGTGATAACCTCCAACGAACAATTTTTTGTTTCCCATCAATCTACACAACTAAGCAGTGCACCCTAATTTTTTGTTTCCCATCAATGCACACAACTAAGTAGTGCACCCTTGTTTCTATACTTGTAGTCCATTAGACTATGCCACTACCCTTCTAGCATTTCCAATTCATGTTGGTCAGGGAGTCTTGGAGACCTGCGGCTTCTAGGAGCGTTCATGAGTCCCTTGGTATCTTATTGGCCTCACACTAGGGAAACCTATCCCCATACCCAAATCCACTTAGGATTAATTAGTTAACAATAGCATAGTGTTACTTCCTTCTCCCTTCAGTAGGAAACCTATTATCCAACCATGGCTAGAATGATGGAATGAAATCATCAAAATGAATTGAAGAACACTAAAATTCCCCCTTTTATGTGCTTATGCTCTTTTTGACAAGTGGCACTAAGTAAAGTTAGTTTATGGGCTTCGCATAAAATCATGTTGTTTTTTACTTTAAAAATATTTTAATAATGACTTAGCCCCATAAGCGTAAGCCTTTCATCACTTAGACCTTCACCCCTTTTTCCACTAGTGGAGCCCTACCCCTCATACTCTATTTGACTTTGCCTACAACAATATATTTTATCAGTGTGCATGTAATTACATGTTTACAATGCTCACTGTCCTTTTAACACATAAGCTAGCCTAAAACCAAACAAGGATTTTGATCTCAAACATATAAACATAGGCACATTGGCTTAAACACATTGTACATGGCCACGTAGTTCCCAAAACATTTATAGGTTCATTAGCGTAAACGCAGTATGTACAATACACAAATAGGGATCATCCTATGGGTGTTACATTCCCCTCCCCTTTATTTATGCACTTTGCTCAGTGCATTATATATATATATATATGAGGGTACTCCCTCATGGCATTTTTAATATATATATATATGCAAAAAGGTGAGGGTACTCTCTCATGGCATCTTTGTGCTCCCATGTTGCGTTTTCAAAGTCAAAATGCATACATTGCACCTTTACTAGGGTAATGGATCAGTGTTGGGGCACCTTGACCTTTCTATCCAAAATATCTATTGGTTGAACGTGAAAGTTTCCCTTGGACTCCATGTGAATAATGTTCTAGTCAATTACATGATTAACATCATGGACATTTTTAAGTAATCAAATACGAAATACATTGTGAATATATATGGACGCTGACAAGGTAATTCTATATCCAATTGGTCCAATCTTCTCTAGGATCTCTAATGACCCACAAAATCTTGTTGCCAACCTATAACAATTCCTAATTTCAACGAACTCTTCTTAGCTTTTTCTTAAAAAAAAACATGGTCACCAACTCTGAATTCCCTATTTGTCGTGTTCTTATCTGCATATTTTTCTTGATTTCCACTACTTGCTCTTCCATTTCTCCAAAAAAATTTGGCCCAACAATGGCTTTGTCCACTGGTTTGTCCCAACATATAGGTACATTGCTTTTTCTACCATACAAGACATCTCATTATTATACCATACAAGGCTTCAAATGAGCTCATCATTAAAGATGTTTGATACTCATTGCTATATGAAACTCTATCAAATGCAGATACACTTCATATTTTTATGGTTTACCCATCACATACATCATCAACATATCCTCAATCACCTGATTAACCCTCTTAGTTTGTCCATTTGATTCTAGATGAGATGTACTAATGTTCATTATGGTTCGAATACCCTTCTGATTGTTTAATGTAAACTTGGGATCCTTGTATGAAATAATTGCTTTAGGCACTCCATGTAACTTGGTAATTTTCTTCATATGCATTTCAACAATATTTGCTACCTTATGTGTTGACCTCCTAGAATAAAGTGGATAGTGATAATGAGTTTTTGCACCACTACCATGGTGGAACCATGTTACTTCACACTCTTGGACAAATTTGTAATAAAATCTATTGAAACAATTTCCCAATTCCATTTAGGAATGGGTATTGGTTGTAGCAATCCAGTTGGATGCATTATAGACATCTAGCTCTATAATCAATCACTTTCTTTTTCATCCTTGGCCAAAAGTATCAATTTTTTATTGCAAAAACTGTTGTATGATACTTTGGGTGTCCAACATAAGGTACCTTGTGCATCTCAGTTGAAACCATGTTTTTTAATCCTTGTGAATTTGACACATAAGTTCTGAGTTTGTACATGAGTATTTCATCATCTTTTAATTATTGTACTTTAGCTATAATTTATCTTGTTGTAACTCTTGTTTTATCTTCATGTATCACTGCCCTAAGTTTTCAACCTCTAAAAGTCTGATTTTAAAATCATATTTGCATATACTTATGGTTGTAGCATGTATTTTAGGTACCCCTCTCTCGAATTCATCAACCACCTTATTTTCCTTGCCTTTTATATGTTTGATTTCAAAATTATAATTAGCTAGAAATTCTAACCATTTAATTTGTCTAACATTAAAAGTTGGTTGTCAAAACAAATGCTTCAGACTATTGTGCTCTATTCTCAATTCAAATTTTTTTCCAATGAGATAACATCTCCACATTTTCAAGGCTTTAATGATGGCTACCAATTCCAAATTTTGAGAGGGAAAATTTCTCTCATGCTTCTCAACTTACTTGACTCATAACATATTACATGCCCATTTGCATGAGGATTCCTCCAAGCTCTTTCTTGCATGCATTGGTGCACATAATAAAATATTTATTTGGATAAACTATTCTTAATATTGGTGCACTTGCTAATAGCATTTTTAAATGCTGAAATGTCTCTTCACATTTATGAGATCACTCAAATTTTATACCCTTATTTTTTGAAAATGTATTCAGGCCATTTATGTGAATCCTTAGCTAATTTGGTTATCCTTCTCCTAACCCTTGTAGCTAGCTGACCTAACCAAGTCCTTCCATGATTGGTTTTCTTCAAATAAATATTTCAAAAAGTTTAGGGTTAACAAATGTTGTTAGCTCCAAAATCAATTAAAATGGAAAAGGGTTGATTGTTTATCTTACCTTTAATTTCAATAATGTGAGCATAGTGATAATCCCATGAGTTGTCCAATGTTGCATAATTCTGTTTCCTTTGTGAGCGTCATCTTTGTACATGTGTTTTTCCTAGAGACCCCAAAACTTGGTGGGCTAAAATCTTGGCCTTTTCTTTTTATATTTCCTTTGGATCAACTTTCCTTGGTTCACTATGGGTTGGTCGAGTTTGTTGATTTGCTTGAAATTTTCTCCCAAAAATGAAGGTTTATATCCCTTCTTTGTTTGCTCAAACTTGGCCTTCTTGTCATCCCAAGTTTTCTACAAGTTTAACTTAATTTTGTTATGTTCATAAACATACATTTCCTTCCTCGTAGCTTCATCCAAAGCCTTGGGCTCGTTAAATTTAATTTATTGTTACTATAAAATGATGGTAAACCACTTAATGATATCTATATTTTGATATATTCATCATAATTAAAATCCAACATACCTTAGTAATCTAACAACTTTCCTTTCATACTCATCTATTGTCATGCTCCTTAGCTTGATTTCAAAGAACTAATGCATTTTCCTTTCATTTTTGTTCCTTGAAAAATATTCTCTTTGAAAATACCTATTGAATGATGTCCATGATATCTTTTTCTCATCCAAATGGTTAACTTCCTTGCGCTACTCATACCTCCAAGTTGGATGAGTAATAGTACAATTGGAGATACGTCTTTATCTCCAACAACCAAGCTTCAACTTCCTCATCCTTCTTATGCTCACGATTAAGGATAAGAGGCTTTATTTTTCTACTCTCTTTTTGCAAGTTATCCAATTCAAATCTCCTTCTTTGTTGTTTAGTTGATGATATACTTGGACTACTTCCAAATTATGAGGAAACATAATCCCTCTTGGTTCAATGTCTTGGTGAGTGATGTTGGTGCCTACCAACACTCTTAGAATATATTGAACTTCCAAGATCCTTCCTTTTAACTTAAGAATTATGTTTCTTTGCATGCCTTGAATTAGTTTTGTTTTCCATTTTTCTTTGTAAATGATTTAATATATGTATTAATCTGGTGTTGCTTAATCAACCTTTCATTATTAGCATTATATTTGAACAACTCCATTTTAAGACCCCTCATGGTCTCCTCTAGGTCTATATTCCCTGAATTACCCCTTCCATGTCCACTTGACTTTTCCTCAGCATTACCCATGCTAATGTTTATACTTCTAACCTATTCTTCATGGTTGTAGGGCCATTGAGTATCATCCATACTCTTGGCCTCATGTTGAACCTACTCTATAGACATTAGAGGCCTTCTTGGCTCACATGGTCGCCTCCCTCTTCCTTCACCAAGAAGTCCAGTAACTAGCCATGGCCAAAATGATTTAATGAAATAATCAAAATGAATGGAACAACACAAAAATTACCCCTTTTACATGAATATGCCTTTTTTGACATGTGGCACTTCATGAAGTCACTTTACGGATAAAAACATGTCACTTTAGAAATATTTTAATAATGGCTTAGCCCCCTTTTCATAAGCCCTTTATCACTTAGCCCTTAGACCCTTTTCTCACTCGTGGATTCCTAGGTCCATATACTCTTGTCCGAGTTGGTCTAGATCAACAATATTTTATTAATATGCATGCGAATACATAGTTCCAAAGCTAAGCCCACTAGCCTATTATCACATAGGCTAATTGTTCTAAAATTACAAAGGCACTCCAACTTCAAAACATATAAACATAGGCACAGGACACATAGGCTCCAAAATATTTCCTAGCTTACCAACCTAAACACAATATGTATGACACACATAGAGGTGAGAGGTGTTATATAAATATTATTATAATATTCTAAAAAATATAAAACCTTAATTACATACTAAATTAACACTAACACGTAATAAGTTAAAAGTAAAAAATAGATAAAATAACATAAATGTATTGATGTACAACAAATGAGAAAATAAGAATTATATATAAAGTTAGTTATTGAAAAGTGAAAAAAATGATACTCAAATTGATAGAATATGGTTTAAAGAATAGAATGTTTTCCAAAATGGAGAAATGAGTTTTAATGAATTGTGATAAAAATATTATTAAGAAATGATAGGAGAAGTAAGAAATTATATATATATATATATATAATTAATTAATTAATTAATTAATTAATAGGATTCTTAATAAGACTCCATATTTTTTTTTATTAGGTAATTAGAAGTTGATGGTATCCTTTTAAGTATTTTAACATAAGAGATTATTTTATAATTTCATATAATTTTGTCTTTACATATGTTAAGACTAAGAATTTCATTTTTTCCAATACTATTTGTATATTTAAGTAAAAAAATAATTTAATGTATAGTTTGAAACAATAATAACACTATTTAATGAGTAACAAATTAGAAAATACAACTAAGGTTAGTATTGCTTTCCTTCATTGGAGGCTTATTCAACATAAATATTGTTACTTCCATTATTCCTAGGGTGTAGAATTCTAAAGCTATCGAGTACTATTGCATTTGGACTTGAAGTTGCAACACTTTCTTCTTCAAAATCATTTAATTTTTTGGGGTCCATTTTCCATATGGGCAACCCAATATACCAAAGTGATAGGTCACTATTTGGGAAATTTCAAATAGTTGTTCTTGGGTTTTTTTCATTTGAATTTCAAATTCCTCATGCTCATATCTAATGTTCAAAATGTTCTATGTTAAGCATTTAGTGGGAAGATCGGTTTATCTAAGACAAACCACCAACCTAATTACCAAACATTTTAGCGTTAAATATATACATGCCTACTAAGAGGAAAGTGATACTCTAACCCTTCATAGCATTATTGAGTATATTGAAATGGAACAAACACTACGTAGTTAGAAAACATAAGAACAACGAAACCATTCGTGCAATTATTTAAATAAATATAGAAAAATCATATTTACCACAAACAAAATTGATAAGGATGGTGACCACAACTAGGTAGTCTTTCCACCACAAGGGGACTATCTTATAATTTTACATAATTAAATTGTACAAATACCAAAACCATGAAGAATTTGTTTTGTGTAATAAAATTTATAGGGATGGTGACCATAACTAAGCAATGTTTTCACCACAAGGGGATTATCTTATAATTTTACATAATTAAATTGTGCAAATACCAAAACCATGAAGACCCTATTTTGTGTAATGCTATTTGCATATTTAAGTGAAGGGCTAATCTAAATACACAAGCCAACATAACAATACCATTGTAATATTCCAAATTGAAATTTACAACTAATAATAGACACATGAACAAGGCTATAGAAAAAAGAATCATAAATAAGCATGCACCATCAAAAACACCAAGAAACTGGGAAAATAAGCTGAGCCATTTTATTAAATTATAAGTTGAAAGGAGTACACATAGAAAGGAAGAAGTGCACCTGGGTTTGCATAAGCAAGCTGGAGGAAAACTAGGTGGAAGACATGACCCCAAGAGCTAGGAAACTTCGGCCCAATATCCTTTTGTGTAGACCCAAAAATTGGCAACTGCTGCTGCACAAGATATGTTGAGAATGACCCTCTGTGATGCCTGAAATCGCATGAAAATACAAGTGTAGCTTCTTCCAAAAATACTTATCCAAAACCAGAAAGGAAATTTCCCTAGACCAACCTCTCGGAAAACCCATAAAATGTTGTAAATTACCAACAACTACTGGTTGGAAGGAACCCCTGTTTGAGCCTCCAAAAGTGCCCAAAAAATTCTACCAAATTAATCTCGGGCTCTCTACCACAAACCCAAAAAAACCCATAAAGCGTTTGATCTAGTTATGATGCTCCAAAAATCATCCGCAAATTCTATGGGCTCCTCCACTGCCTGGAAAATACAACCTGTAGGAAATCTACGTTTGCAACCCATCCAAAAGGTTGAGAAATATCCCCTAATCGACCTTCTGGTACCCCCAACTCAATTCAGCCCCAAATCCTTCAGCAAAGCTTTCCCCACAAATACCTCCATTAAGAACTGCGCAACCCAAGTCAACTATTGCACAATCCTCTACAAGATTAATTTGACCTAGGTAAAGCACACTCTCCAATCTTGAAAATTCACTGGAAATCTACTACAAGTTGACCAAGGAATGGACCTACAAAGTCTTAGTGCTCTCACCTCCGGAATACTCTCCCATAAGACTGTGTGGCTCCCTTTTCTGTGTCTAGTTTGAAGCAAGGGGAACTCGTACCACTTGGAAACTGCTCCCAAAACCTCCATGAAAATTATGGAAATTCCTTCCTACGGTGGCAGTCAAGGTCCACCGAAGAAAGGGTGAGATTTCCCCTTGGAAATATCTGGTGCTGAATAACACTTGTGACCCAACTGAACAAATTGAGCAATAATGGTGTAATTGTCAAATTGGAAAAAGGTGCCAATTGCTGCCCTCAACCTTCTATTTATAATTGTTGCCTTACCTTTCCTTGTGGGTCCCTCCTTCAAATATTTTGACCTCCCTTCATAAAATCAATTTTTCTCCCAAGAAGTGCGTATTTCTTGAGGGGCGGCCCCCATATTCCACCAACTTTTATATTTGACCCACTTTCCCTAAGTTGGTATCCAAAAATGTGTTAGCTCCAAAATGGAAAAAAAAATGGTGGATCCCTTCTAGAAAAAAATTATTGAAAAGGGACATTATAGTCCTCCTCGCCAATTTTTTTTCCTCAAGCAATGCTCGAACAAACCCTCTCTCCCGACTGACCCAACTATCAGTGCAAGCAATACCGAGGTCCCAATTCTGCCACTGAGCCGCTCTCGATCCATGTGCTAACCTATCATAAAGGAGTCCCCAGATACTATGGACCCAAGCCATCTCACTCAACGTGAATCATCCCTCGCTCAATGTGCAGTCCCAAGGTGTAGGGGTGCGAGAGTCCTCCCACCTCCTGTTGATAAGTAGAGCACCTCGGTGTTTCCAAACCCCTGTAAACTCCTTGGAAAGTTGTCCCATAGGAAAATCGATTCTAGGTACCTCAAGAGGGAACTCCTGAAGATACAACCCAAGTCCCATAAAATAGATCCCTTGTCCCGACGTTTCAATCACAACAACCTCTTGTTGGTCATATAACCACTCGAGTGAGGCATTATCCCATCTCAACTGGTCCTTGGGAAGTGAAGGGCATGCTATTAAATGGGGTCCCAATGGCAGATATTGGTGACCTCCCCTTGTGAGAACCCACTCTCCCCATTCTGTAACCCAACTGCTCAACCTTGTAGCTCTTGAGTTGAAAACTAATCTCAAAGTGAGTACGTCAAGTGGATGATGCATCGATATGGTCATAATTGTGACCCTCTCATGCTCTTGTAGAGTCATCCACTCTGGTAAACCTCTGCCACAAATCCAACAAGGGGCAACTCCACTGCGCGCATGTCTATCCTGCTGGGGCACCCTGCCAAGGTTACCATCTACCAATCCATGCCCAATATCCTATTGAAACAATAGTGAGAAAGGCCTTCCTCGACTCGTAGTGATCATATTTATGGTCTTCGATCTATCGTTCGAAGGAGGATGCAATCTTGTCCTTGTCATCCCCATGATCCTTTCAAAACAAGGTAGTCCACTGACTCGATGGATCCTTGGATCCAATAGCCAGATCATAATTCCATCACTCCCAATTCTCGTTGCCCATCACTGAGTGATACAAATGGCCGCTAGGAACCTCACATGCCAATCATCCTACCATACTAGCGCAGTGCCCCATGTCATCAGTGAATCACTAGGGGTGAACTTCTCCTCGTGCAACTGAAACCCGATGGAAGAGTTGTGTGATGTTCCCCTCTGGAAACCAACTCATCCCTAATGGTTGTTAGACTGATAAGTCTTGAGATGCCAAGATCCCATGCTAATCGCAAATGGAAACTGCCATGCTGATGCTGTGACTCCCTAGTCATAATCGACTGTCCATCTTGCTCATAATGGGCCCTCCTCTCTTGTAATTATTGGCCACCATATAGGTAATGATAGTAGCTATGCAAAACTTGCGAGGACAACCCAACAATTCCTAAACCTCCTACCCCATGGCTAGCCGTGATAATGAGAAACAACAGTGAATGCTTGCCTTGCCACATGGTGAAGGTCTTAGTGACCCCCCATGTGTTAACCCAAGAATGAGCTAGATCACTCTTTTTTCATTATCAAGCTCATCTCGAGGAAGAGTGATCCACTCATCAACTGAACCCATAGATCCCAAATATATGGTGGCATAATTTTGACAATTGTTGGGATCCGTCCAAGCTTCGCCTTTGATCCCTGCTGGTATAAGCTACATATATCAAGGAACAATATGGTGTATACCCCACGACCTTGCTCCTTCCTGGTCACACGATGGACTCTACTATCTAGTCTTTGGATGATTTGCCCAAAAATTTACCGAAGCCTACGTGTCCTCCTATATAAAAGGTCTTTCATACCCTGATCTGCATGTCCTTGTAATGCTTTGGAGTGCTCGACCGAAGTTGTGTCACACAGATCCCCCATAATCATACCCTTAAGTGGGGACTCGGGGAAAAATCATGTGCTACCTCTGCAACATACCATGTCGTCCCTGCGCCTCCACGTGCCAACATGTGCATAGTCCATCTGCCCCCATCGTAAATCTCCTCTCCTATCCATGATGCTCTGGGTCACATCCAACCACCTCAGGTGAGTCTCTTTTGGCCTACTGCATGTGCCGAGGGAATCAAGGGACAATAACCAATGCCTCTGTGACTGTGTGAAAGTCCCTATGGATATCCTCATGAGGTGCTCATCACTGCATATCTCTATACATTGTAGAATTCCATGGTTGGGGACTGAGTTAGTGTGCAACAACTTGCATCCTATCAGAATCACCATTTCTACTACCACACCTCCATGTCCTCGGATGAGTGGACCTCCCCTCTTTATCCTCTCAGAGATATTTTACATGAAACCCTCCCTATGTGCCAATGGTAGAGTCACTAAGGTGTTGCTTCTTGGTGTCCCATTATCCCTGTTACACCATTTTTTGGTCATCTAACCTATTATTATTAGATGAGCCCAAGTACACCATGTAAGACCAATTTTACCCTAAGTAAAATTACTTTCACTATGTGAAATAACTTAGTAAAACACCTTTATTAAGTTGTTTATGGTCTAAACAGGAAACCCCAAAAGGAAATAATAAACAAATCTATATTTGTTTATATTTCCTGGTCATATTTAACCTAAAACAAGGAAATCAATTAAATAAATCCTTATTTATTTGATTATTTCCTAGGAATAAGTTATTTAAATCCTTATTTAAATAATATTCCTAGTTAAATTTGACTAAATCATTTATAAATAATTAAATAAATCATTATTTATTTAATTATATTCCCACCATTTCCTTAAAATAATAAATAAATCATTTATTTACTTATTATTTATAAATAAAGGAATTGACCCAAGTCAAAAATCCTTTTCCCTCCAACAAATATAATAAAATATTCCTAAAGGGTGGTTCTAGAATTTGATTAATAATATTTTATTCATGCACCAAGTTCTAGACCGCCCTAATATTTTGTTATAAATAGAAGGGTTTTCCCCATTCATTAGTCACCTTTCATTGCATTATATCACTCTAGATCTATACTCTTGGTCACATCCTCCATTTTTGCCTTGTGAGCTCCCTTTGAGTTCTATGTTTGTCTGGGTTTTCTACACCAACAAGAGAGAAATTTTAGATCTGAAATGCTGAGGACTTTCAAGAACCCATCCCATTGAGGAGAATCAGAAACACCTTTCTTGTTTTCCTCTCAGGTGCCCCCTTTTAATATAAAAAAAAATCTTTCAAATACATTGTTCTTGTCTTGTCTATTGGATGCATGGAGCCATATTTTGTTTTTACTGCTTATTGTCTTTTATGCTTAGATCTGGATTTGTGCAAAATTATTTGGATCAACTAACTGTAGACTTAAGGATATTGGCAGCCATAATTGATGTTAGGGCTATTTGTTATGCATAGCTAAAGTGGTCTTTTTCGACGAAAGATTCATACTAACAATCCCTACATATCTGAAAAAAATCCTCATCCCCGTACAATGCTCTGTCTGGTGGCCTACGGACGCCACCTTGTCCAACCAGCCCCCATAAGAGTATGATGATCATCCTGTGACTCCATTCCTGATTCACATGTTAGGACAAATCATGGAGTATACTTACTCCCCTGTTGATCCAACCAAACACTAGTGTTGATTGAAACTATGATGGAAATATGGGGGTGTGTGTGCATTCAATCCCCGAATCCAACACAAATCTACTAACATCGCCGACTAACTCCATGACGTGATGGGGAATCCCACTTGGATCTAAAAAATAGTTTTTCCCTTTGGTAAACCACGGCCCCTACCAAACTATGGCTATGGATACATCCCAACACCTAACCTGCTCCATCGAGTACCAGATCAATACCTCTTTCCATCCAACTCGGTGCAAGGGATCAACTGCAAGAACACTAATATATGTCACAAATCCACCCTGCGAGTGCTGTTCCGTGTGAAAATCATGTTTCCATGTCTCAGTATCCTCATCAACACATAATACTGGTATAGATAACTCTGATTCTTTCTCTCCAAAGTGTAGAGGAAACCTACTACTGCTACCAGCCACATTTGCGTATGTCTAAAGAGGGCTTATCCTATGCTCCAATGTGTACTCTAGCTGCACCATTAGGAAATCCAACTGTTCCGCAACATGAGTTAGTTTGGAAGCGGACTCAACACAAACTGATCTCATGCCCTCGAGATCCTCATTCTGTTATAGAATGGCTTCTCGGAATATCTTGGCCTTCTTTCCTAACATTGTTAGAAGGTTGGCACTAAGTTGTCGGACCTACTAAGGACGATTATCATTTGGAAACTCAGTCACGGTCCCATACATCTCATCAATGGGTTCATCATCAATGGATGTCACCTCATCAACGGTCGATACCTCACCAATAGGCGACCCTATGGGTATATGCCCTACTCCTCCACTAAGGTGTCAACCAGAGCTAGCAAGGGGATCTCCAGCAAGGGTAACTCTTGTGCCACACTGGGTATATCACTATGCCCCTCACCATCCTGCATGTCCTCCCGCTCAACCTCCTCCTCACACTCCTGAAATCTAAATCCTGGTCTCCACCAGCATAAATTCCCCTTGGTCTCATCCTCTATCTGTCTTCATCCTGTCCACTCCCTTTAAGGGGGTCTGGTGTTCATTCAGTCGAATCTATCCATGAGCCTCTATGTAGGATGTGATACATGCATTCCCCAAATGGATCATCCCTCAGTACCACCACTCCATAACATCTCCATCCAAATGCAAAGTGGGAAGTCTAATAAAATCCGCTTCCCTCATGGGGTTTAGTCGAAAATAGGTGTCTAGTTCTTGTACCCATTTTATGACGAAACTCCTAGTTGAACCATCAAAGTGTGTGAGGGTCCTTTTTTCCTCAATGCTACTCACTCTCCAGTTATCCATGGGCTTGTTTATGGTTCACGCATCACAATGCATATATGCTCAATGCCCTCATTATCCTGCTAGTTCCCACAACAGAAGAAGATCATGCTCTGATACCACTGTAATATTCCAAATTGAAATTTAAAACTAATAACATATACATGAACTAGGCTATAGAAAATAAAACCATAAATACACATGCACCATAAAAAACACCAAGAAACTGGGCAATTAAGCTGAGCCATTTTATTAAATTATGAGTTGTAAGGAGTACATTTAGCAAGGAACAAGTGCACCTGGGCTTGCATAAGCAAGTTGGAGAAAACCCAGGATGAAGAGATGACCCCAAGAGCTAAGAAACTTCGGCCCAATATCATTCTGTGCAGACCCATAAATTGGAAACTGTTGCTCCACTACAAATGTTGAGAATGACCCTATGTGATGCCCATAATCGCCTGAAAATAAAATTGTAGCTTCTCCCAAAAATACTTCTCCAAAACTAGAAACGAATATTCCCAAGACCAACCTCCCAGAAAACCCACAAATTGGTGTAAATTACCAAAAACTGCTGGTTGGAAGGAACCCCTGTTTGAGCCTCCAAAAGTGCACAAAAAATTCTACCAAATTAATCATGTGTTGTACACCACAAACCCAGAAAAACCCAGAAAGGGTTTGGTCTAGTTATGATTCTCCAAAATGATGCTCGGGCTACCACACTTTACCCACAATTTTCAATCTTGTTTGCATATAAAATGCATTCTTCAATTTCATGCACCAAATAATTTTAAATCTGGGCAATCTTTAAAAATATCCCTGGAAGCTTTAGTATCTCAAATCTGAGAATTTGAGATGTTGATTCAAAGTTCTCTTATGGTTATCAACCCCAACAAATTAAACTGCATGTGTAAAAACACTCTCCTTCCAAAGCCTATGGTTAAACCCATGCTTCCGCTCACTCTATGAGGAAGCTTTACCTTTTTCAAATCCTATGATTAGACCATAGTTCAACCCACTCCATGATTTCATCAACGAATATTCAACTTCTGCTCGAAACCATATTAGTAAGACCATTTATTTGAAGTCGAGTGATATTCGACTTTCATTGAAGTCACAATCAGATTAAACCCCAAAATACAATATAACTCTGTGGGCCAACTAACTCACATATCAAATGCGTCCCCCTCTAAACATTCCATTCGAATCATCACTCAAATTTATAACCAAACCCAACATATAAATCTCAGTCAATACACATATCAACATATGTGTTAACACTCTACCATATATTCAAACCCACGTGAATTAAATCATAAGAAATCATATAGTACTCGGGCCCATAGCAACTACCTTACCATTAATCTTCAAGCATCTTCACGATGCGACCACCGTCCGATCGGTTGATCAAGAGATCTGACGGATATCGCATTTTTTTGCGAACATGAATTTAACTCAAATAAAAAGTGCGAAATGGGCTGTATTCTAAAACCACCAAGACCATGTGTCGAAGCCTGGAGTGTATCGCATTTTTTTTTCAACAAACCACTTACCATTTTAAAATTATGCGAAAATCACCGGTGTTGGGTCTCGAAACCGCTTTCACTGTTTATTCAAGGTTCCATCTTCTCCATCATTCATGGTTCCGTTTCCGTCATTTGTTAGACTCCTCCTTTTCTTTTGCGCCTTTATTATCTATGAATTCCGCCTTAGCTTTTTTTTATTGCGTTAGCCACTGTTCTTCCTCCAACGCTGCTCGGTGTTCACTATTCTGTGCTACGCATTAAAATCAACACATTTCACATTGATGATAAAGCTCCTCAACAACTATATATGGTATAAACCACAGGGTTATACCCCACACGAACCACTCGTGAGATCGATATGTTCGATCCATCATTTCAAAGGGGTTTTTTTTGTCTTCTCATTCACGGTTGTATTCAACAGAGCAGGTACTAATTCTAAAGGGTTCCTCCCTTCCACAATGAATTTCGTTCATCTATCAACACTTGCAGTTTCCTCAATCTCCCTCAGAATTACATATATAAACTCTCATTCACTGAACTAACCTCAGTTTACCCAATCGTGTACAAAATTACAAATCTACCCTTTTGCACAGAGTTTTACAATGTTCACAACTCTGAATAACTAACTCACACTTCCACAAATAATTCAAGCAGTAGATACAGGCATAATCCAATCTGTCAGTAGCACAAAGTTTCATATTTTCCACAGCCATTCAAATATTCCTCATACAAAATTCGACCAAGGATACATGTAGATTTCACACAGAATTTCTAAACAAATTCCTCATCAGTATATACAAATGTGACCAATTACAAAAGCATTCACTTACAACTTTCTTGGTTGGCCAGATCTTCAATTCGATGGCCTTTTACCTCATTACTCTATCTCTGAACAACTCTCCTCCCACTCTGCCTCTGAACAACTATGCTACTTCTCTCTGAACAGCTATCCTCCCTTTCAGACCTCTACTCGATGCTTACATTTATACAAGAGATGAATGAATCGATTCAGCTTCTTTAACAGCTCCATAAACTCTTGGAATCCTCCAAAGTCGTAAAGTCAGACTCAATTCCTAAAATAACTGAAACTGACTCTTCACCTTCCTAACTTAATCAACTTCCCTCATGTTCTCTAGTGGTTAGAGAGCATTTACAATTCCTCACCATTTTATTCAAAATACTAATATTTACATGAGAATTTAAAAACATGAGACCCCCCTATGTCTACTTAGATACAAAGTATTTTGTTGTGCCTGATGCCCCTGCATCAGACTCCTAAGGTTCAAATTGTTCATGATCTCCTGATCATGTGTCTTTAATCTCTGCCTCCTGGATCCCATACTCTTTTTTGCTGCTGTCCAACAACTGCATTACTCTCCAACTGCACTTCTCCAGGTTTCCATATCCTGTTCTGCAACTTGCCTCCATCCATGCTTTCACAATCTTTTCTTGTCTTTCCTTTGATAGAATCCTTCTACTTTCTTGCTACTGTCTGTTGCTTCTGAGACACATTCATCATTAGTTCTTTGATGTCTTCAATCTCCATGTCCAACTTATCTTCTATCTGGAAATTACTTTTCCCACTGCTGCCTTCAAATTCTATTGCTGCCAACATTGCTGCTGTTACTGCCTCCAAGAATTTTGCTGCTTTTACTCTGGCTTTTGCTCTTAATTGCTGAGCCCTTGCGTTCACTTGTTGAAATCTTGTGCTAGCTCTTACTGCCACCCTATCATCCATACCCTCTTGTCTTTTGCTACACAAAAATTATTTCTAGATATCTCTTAAGACATCTCCCTCTGCAACATTTTTATTTTGCTCATCATCTACAAACTTACTTTTAGAAAACAAATCATCATTTAATTTCCCAACTGCAGTAACATACTCATCCAATATACTAGTAAACATAATCAAATTTTGCAAACCAGTATCTGCTCCTCTTTCTTTCACAGCTTCAGGAAAATTCACTTTAGTGTCTGCAATTTCACTCTCCTGTTTAAATGTTTCCAGCAAACATTTCAGCCACTCAATTTGTACTTGTTTCACATCCTCAATATGTTGCAAATTAATTTCAACATCTTCTTCTTCTTCTTGGAAAATATTCAGTAATTGTCTTTCATCCCCTTGATTGATTTTGGGAATCAAATCAAGTTCTTCAACCACTGTATCTTCATCTTCTATCAGGATAGAATTCTGATTCTTCATCATTGTGTCAGTTTCAAAAATATGCCCCACAGTCTGCTGTTGATCAATCAAATAAATCAGCTCCTCTTTGTCATCAGTGACAAGTTTCTTCATATGAGACATGACTGTATCACCTTCTTTCTGCAACAGTTCTTCTTCTCTCAAGGCAATTCCAAATGATGAATTGTCTTTTGTATCACCTGTAAACACAATCAAACTGTCAGTGTCAAAATCACAAGACCCAATGGTCTCACTTGATGATCTAGTCACCAATTCTTCTCTTTGCAGTTCCAAGTCTTCTTCAGGACTCAGAAAATCTTCACTATCTTTCTTCTCAGCTTCTAGAGTTATCTCCACTGTTCCAATCACCATGTTAAAATGATGATCCTTCACTGTGTTTTCAGCCAACATAGTTTCTCTCTTCTTAATTCTCCTGACAACTTCCATTTGCTGTTCCTCTTTGCCTGCATAGTTAACACATGAACCTTCAGCACTAAAATTACAAGTTCTAAATACCTCTTCTTCCTTTGTCAGCACATCAGTATGCTGATTTGCATCCTCCATGAGACTATCAGCTAGTCTCTCCTTCTTTCCATCATCTGCTTCATGAATTTCCTTTTGCTGTGATTCACCAAAATGAACTTCTTCATTTTGCTAAATCATTTTCTCATCCTCTGTCCTCTGATTGTCATTCATGATAATTCCTCTGTCTTGCTTCTTGAACAATCTATCTCGTGCATAGGTCCTCTGCTTATCCAATTCTCTTCTTTGAAAATCCAACCTTCTATACAATTCAACAACTTCAATTGGAGTAGATATTGGGAACTTCACCCAACCTTTTATGCCTTTGCTTGCTCTTGACCAATCATCAGATGGTCCTTCTCTCTCTGCTTCAATATTCTGCTAAATATCCTCATTAGACTCCTTTGTCTTCAATTCCTCCTGAGATCTTGCTATCTCAGCATTGATCTGAATAGATTTCAGATTCAATTTCTGCTCCTCAACAAACCTTAAAGCTTGTTCATCTTCCTGTGATGTACCTGCAAACATACACAACTCTTTAGTTTTAAAACCGCAAGACTTTTCAGTCTTGGTTGCTTTCTCAAGCACTTACCTTTGAACACATCTGCATGTGGAATATTCAAATTCCATCCTTGACTCAAGAACTCTGAGTTCCTCTTCCTCTGTAGAATCTTTAATCACCTCACAATTGTTAGATTAAAAAATACAAGGCTTCACATCATCCAACTGATCTGGACTTGTCCAATACCTTAGGAAATCATCAATGACCTTCTCTTCAGCAAGACAAGCTTCTTGCTGCATTAATTCTTCATCATGATTCACAAGATCTCTTGCAGATCTCCATTCTTCATCTGTACTCTGTTCTGCTTCACAACCAAAAACTTCTTTTCTCAACTCAGCTGCTCTGAGTTCTTCTTTCAGTAAGGAAATCTCCTTTTGCCTCAACCTTAACTATAATGGTTTCCATTTTACTCTCTTCTTCATGAGCTAACCAAATATCTAGCTTTCCTCTATCCTCTTTTCCAGTTTATTAAATTTCTCATTGATCTCAGCTATCTCTTTCCAATATTCTGCATCAGTCAACTACTGCCTTATGCCATTTTCCTAGCATCTTCTTCCTCTTTTCTGCTGTGGCCTCTCTCGGAACCTCTGCAATATTTGCTATGAATATCAGTAGTCGTCATTTTCTCCACGATTTCTTCACTCATCAGCTGCACTAAGCCTCTGCAACAACAAGCTCTCCTACTACCACTTACCTCACCAATCCTTTCCTTCGGATCTGGGCTTTTGGCAAGTATTGGTTCTCCTTCTACTGAAACCTTTTGAGCACTCTCTTCTGTTCTCTCTAGGCTTCACTCTGCAACTTTTCAAGAACACATCTGTTCTTCCTTCATCCAACCTCTGTTGGGAATTATCCAGGTTCTGCCACACTTTCTCCTTCACTTCAGAATCCTCTGCTGGACTCTTTCATCACTGCTCTCAAAGCTGTGATCTGCTTTTGCTGAGATTTCCTCAATTGTCTGCAATCTGAATTCTGCAAACAATTCTTCAAACCAAAGTTAAACATTGCTCATCAACTCACCTTGTCTTGAGAAAAATGCAATTGTCCTCTCTATTCAACCTTTAGCTGAATATCAGGTTCACTGCCATCATCATCAAAACTCTGTCTATACTTTCTGCAACCACAATTCTGCAATTACAATTCCAAATCAGATTTAAAATTATTTTACCTGTAAGATCCCTGCACGATGTTGTCTTCCACTCATTCAGTTCTGCAAATCCTGTTCACTGCAAATATGTATCTGCTGCACATTAGATTTAAAATTCTGATCTTCCCTCTTCAAATCTGTAATCACTCTTAAAAATATTTAGAACTTCAAATTTCCTTCACTATTTCAGTACACATGCATTTCAAAAATTAATTTTCAATGAGCTATTCCAGCTCTAATACCACATGATGCTCGGGCTACCACACTTTACCCACAATTTTCAATCTTGTTTGCATATAAAATGCACTCTTCAATTTCATGCCCCAAATAATTTTAAATCTGGCAATCTTTAAAAATATCCCTGGAAGCTTTAATATCTCAAATCTGAGATTTGAGATGTTGATTCAAAGTTCTCTTATGGTTATAAGTTCCAACAAATTAAACTACATGTGTAAAAACACTCTTCTTCCGAAGCCTATGGTTAAACCCATGCTTCTGCTCACTCTATGAGGAAGCTTTACGTTTTTTAAATCCTATGATTAGACCATAGTTCAACCCGCTCCATGAGTTCATCAACGAATATTCAAATTCTGCTCAAAACCATATTAGTAAGACCATTTATTTGAAGTTGAGTGATATTCGATTTTTATTGAAGTCACAATCGGATTAAACCCCAAAATGAAATATAACTCTGTGGGCCAACTAACTCACATATCAAATGCGCCCCCCTCTAAACATTCCATTCCAATCATCACTCAAATTTATAACCAAACCCAACATATAAATCTCGGTCAATACACATATTAACATATGTGTTAACACTATGTAGAAATTATATAACTGATATGTTATACATCCGAGATTCTCCTGATCACACACTATTTTAACTTTATGCACAATACCGAATCTCTTCTACTATTGATCATTACTTGCAGAAATAAAATCAATTTCATGCACACATTAAAACCATAAAAAGTCACACATATGAACACAGTAATTTATGGGAAAGCTTAAAGATGAAAGCCCCCAACTATATGTATATTATATGTCATAGAGATCATGTAACAATCATCATACAAATCTCCTCACAAGCTCTCAGTACAATCTCCAATTGCTACACACTAATCAGGTCCGATCTAGCAAATCCCATGCACTGATCTCTGCCACCTGCTAGCCTGCCTCTACTGCGCAATCACTGCTGAAGAATGGATCTGAATGAACTCGAATTGGTCCAGCCTTGCTCACGCAATCCTCATTGGCATCTCCAACCACTGTGTGTTGCAAATCATGCAACACTATAGTCACAACTGATAGTCACACTACTCTTTCACCTACCTCTTCACTGGTCTCCATTGAAACTGTCCATGCACTGTAGTTAACTGATGTATTCTTCAATTGATTAATGAGTTAATAATTAGTGAATTAATTAATAATTAATTCACACCACTCTCACTAGTGTATCAATCAGTTAGACTAGATACAACTAGCTCAACTATGTTTAACTAAGTTAAACTGAACACAACTCCACCAACTACTTCTACAACTCCAACAAACTCTGTCACATGAGTTCTAATTGAAGTCTCCATGCAATAGCTCCACTTAACCCTCAGGAATAGCATAATTCCTTCTTTCAGCTCCTGTGCCACATCTGTGCACTTAACTAAAGTGCTCCAAGAGAATAAGATAATGTTTATAGTCCAAATATTATTAAGAGCTAATAATATTCGACATATCTATTTTTAGACTAGAAATCTAAAAATAGATTCGGCCCAATATGTATAAAAATAGAAGTCCATCTATTTTTCCAACTTGACCAACTATCCACAAATAGCATCCTGCAACTCATAGAATATGATCGACATGTCTAAAAATAGGCATGGTCTAAAAATAGACTGTGTGCCAAAAATAGCCTGCGGGCCCACTTAGTGAAGGTGACTCTTTTCACTAAGCTCATCATATTGTTGCAATATCAACACTCCCTCTCAACAAGATAGGGATTATCTGCCACCCCGATCTTGTCTCTGTGGTATTCGAATTTTCTCCTGGTGAGCGCCTTCGTCAAGATATCAGCGTCCTGATCCTCCGTAGGAATGTAAGAAAGTAACACGATCTTCTGCTGTACACAATCTCTGATATGATGATACCGAATGTCAATGTGCTTAGATCTATCATGAAATACTGGATTAACTGAGAGTTTGATGCAACTCTGATTATCACAATATATCACAGTAGGATCTAAGTGTGAAGCGAACAACCCGACCAGGATATTCCTCATCCATATAGCCTTGCATGCAACCAAACTTGCTGCCATGTACTCGGCCTTCGCTGAACTGAGTGCCACGGATCTCTGTTTCCTACTGTACCAAGAAAATGCTGTCGACCCAATACTGAAAATCCCTCCAGATGTGCTCTTTCTATTCGTTGGGCTTCCTGCCTAATCTGCATCCGTGAAGCCACACATCTTCACTTCATTCGATTGTCTGTACCATAATCCATATCTCGATGTGCCTCCGAGATATCTCAATACATGCTTGCCTGCCTTCCAAAAGAGCTTGGTAGGCTTAACCATAGCTTGTGAAAGCTGGTTAACAGCGTAGCATATGTCAGGTCGTGTATTGACTAGATACATAAGCGACCCCACCAACTGTCGGTACACAGTGGCATCCACTACTTCTGCCGATGTAGCATCCTCTTTCCTCCATCCACCAGGAAGAGGAGTGCCGATAGGATTGTATCCATGCCTGTTGAACTTCTCCAGTATCTCTCGGGCATACTTGCCTTGAGACACAAACAATCCATCACTGCGCTGCCAAATTTCCAATCCCAGGAATAATGAAGGAGGCCCAAGTCCTTCATCTCAAACTCCTTTGCAAGATCAGCCTTGCATGAGTGTATCAACAGTTCATCACCTGTCAGAATCAAATCATCTACATAAAGTACAATGATCAACAAATTACCCTCCACCACGATCTGGTATAGGTTTAAATCCGCCTCACTCTTTGAGAATCCAAGTCTGGTGAAATAATTGTCTATCCGTTTGTACCAAGCACGAGGTGCTTGTTTCAACCCATACAATGCTCTTTTGAGCCTGCACACATGTGACTCACTGCTGAAGATCTCGAAACCTTCAGGCTGCTCTATGTACAACTCCTCCTCAATGAATCCATTGAGGAATGCAGTCTTCACATCCATCTGATGAATGTGCCACCCCATCTGCGCTGAGAGAGCAAGAATCGTTCGTATGGAAGAATACCTTGCGACAGGTGCAAAGGTTTCCTCACAGTCGATCCCCTTAATCTGTGAGAAGCCCCGGGCAACAAATCTTGCCTTGTACTTCTCGACGCTCCCGTCAGCTGCTTGCTTCACTTTGTAGATCCATCTTGAACCTACCACTGATTTTCCTTCCGGCCTTGGGACAATCTCCCATGCACTGTTTCTGACAATTAAATCATACTGTTCCACATGCCATCTACCCATGTTGGGTCCTCCACAGCTTCCTCAAAAGAGGATGGCTCTGTCACGATACACTTGCTCATCAGAGCCATGTATCCAGTGTATCGGTTAGGTGACTGTCTCTGTCTGCACTGTGATGTAGGTGCTCCTACAATCTTATCTGCATCAAGATTCAGTCGCTCAGCTTCTGTAGTGCGCTTCCGCCCTCTGATGGTTGGCACTGCATGAGTGGTTTCTTCCACTCTATGAACCTCCTCTTGTAGCTGATCCACATCCTGAGGCTCATCCTTAGGAACTAATAGCTCCTCATCCGCATGCAAGTGTGGCTCCCTCTCAAGTGAACACTTCATGGCTTTCTCCTCATGAAATTTGATATCCCGTCGCACAACAGTCTTCTGACTGTCTGGAAAATACACAAGATAGTTGTGGGGTGTATCAGTGTACCCCAATAATATCCCAACCTCTGCAGTCAGCTCTAGATTCTTCCTGGCATCCTTCGTCACATGAATGTAAACAGGTGAGCCAAAAATCTTCAAATGAGAAATATCAGGCTTCTTACCATAAAACGCCTCCTTGGGTGTAATCATGCCAAGTACTCTGTGAGGACAACAGTTTTGCAGATAAACAACAGTGTTTCATGCCTCAACCCACAAGTGTATGGGAAGGCCCTGATCATGAAACATTGCCCGTGCAGCACCCACGATTGTTCTGTTCTTTCACTCAGCGACCCCATTCTGCTGTGGGTTATGAGTCGCTATGAGCTCTCTTCGAATTCCTTCTGTGCTGCAAAAGTCCTTGAATTCGCCAGAGATGAATTCACCACCATTGTCGCTCCTAAGAGCCTTCACCTGCTTCCCCGATTCTTTCTCCACTAGTGCCTTAAACTCACAAAACTTAGAGAATGTCTCGCTCTTCTTCTGCATGAAGAAGATCCAGCACTTACGAGAAAAATCATCAACAAATATCACATAATACCTATGCTTTGCTGTCGAAGCTACTGAGAAAGGTCCACACACGTCTGTGTGAATTCTCTCAAGGATCGTCGTGGCGCGACTATCCTTCTCGTGAAAGGTGGCTTTCACAAATTTTCCCAAAGTACATCCCTTGCACTGATCTGACTGCACAAGTGTACCTTTGGGAAGCCCGGTAGAAATCTGCTGTAAAATTTTCAAAGCACCATGGTGAAGATGGCCCAATCTCCTGTGCCATAGCTCGCCCTCATCCCGACTCACCACTCCTTATGCCTTGCCTGCCATTGCTGCATAGACATCTACCTGCAACTGATAAAGGTTCTTAACTCGAACCCCTATCCTCCAGGTTTCACCAGTTTCCTTACTGCATAGGAAAGCCTTTCCCTTGCTAAATACAACATCATATCCCTTGTCTTCCAACATCGCCACAGAGATAAGATTCTTCTTCAATCTTGGAACATGCATGACTTCCTTCAATACAAAGGGTCTACCAGACTCCCTCTCAAAGGAAATGGTCCCGATACTGGTCGCACTGTATCTACCATCATCGCCCATCTCGATGTGCACTCCAAGATCCTTCTCATCCAGATTAGTAAACAAATCTTTGTCTCTGATCATGTGAAATGACGCACCACTGTTAAGAAACCACACTGAACCCATCACACTTGAGACCAAGCATGCGATCAGTGAAAAATCCAGCTCAAACTGCGAGGCTAAGGCCTCTCCAGCTGCAGATCCAGCAACTTGCTTATTTTTCTTCTTCTATGGACAATTAGTGGCGTAATGTCCGTGTTGGTGATAGTGAAAGCACTTCACCTTGGACATGTCCTACTTCTTTCCTTTCACACCGGATTGAGAAGAATTCTTCTTGCTCTTCCCCTTCCTTGTACTCTGCCTTATCTCCTCCTGCATAAGATCCGACCAAAGTCGCTCCCATCCTGGCAGTTTCTCCCGACCATTGACAGAGTCCTGATAGGAATGCCAAATCTTAGGAAGCCAAAGAAGAGCCAAGCTCACCAAGTCCTCGTCATCTACAGTAACCCCACACTTCCCAGCTCATCCCGGCACCGGACAAACTTCGTGAGGTACTTGGGTATACTGTCGCCTTTCTCCATTTTTATGTTCCTGAGCTTATCCTTGAGCACCAAATTCCTCTGGTCGCTCTTGCTTTGGAACAAGTATGTCAAATATTTCCACATCAAGAATGGAGAAGCTTTACCATGAAGGCTGGACACTATGTGATCCCTCACACCTTCCAACAGAATCCTTCGACATTTTTCTGTTTTCTTTTGCCATGCATCAAGTGCGGCAACATCGCTAGAAGTAGGTTTTTGAATTTCTGCATCTATGAAGTCCTTCAACCCATTATCCTCCAGCACCACCTCCATCCTGTCCTTCCATGCAATATAATTCGAGCTTCCTTCAAGGGCATACTCCAATTGCAATCTGTTGAAAGACATCTCAACTTCGACACCAAGAAAACACTACTGCAAATTCGAATTCCACCAGCACAAAACTCAACTGCTTCAATGTTTTGAAATTTCTCCAATGATCAATATCGCTCCGATACCATGTATAAATTTGAATAACTAATATATTATTCACCGATATTCTCCTGATCACACACTATTTTAACTTTATGCACAATACAGAATCTCTTCTACCATTGATCCTTAATTGCAGAAATAAAATCAATTGCATGTGCACATTAAAACCATAAAAAGTCACACATATGAATAACGTTAATTTATGGGAAAGCTAAAGATGAAAGCCCCCAACTATATGTATATTATATACCGCGTAGATCATGTAACAATCATCATACAAATCTCCTCACAAGCTTCCCGCACAATCTCCACCGTTACACACTAATCGTGGTCCGACCTAAAAATCCCATGACCGATAATCGCCACCGTTGTACCGCCCCCACCGCGCAATCACCGCCGAAGAATGGATCTCGAATGAACTCGAATTGGTCCAGCCTTGCTCACGCAATCCTCATTGGCATCTCCAACTCATCGTGTGTTGCAAATCATGCAACACTATAGTCACAAATCGATAGTCACACCGCTCTTTCACCTACCTCTCCAATCGGTCTCCACCGAAACTCCGTCCATGCACCGTAGTTAACCGATGTATTCTTCGCCTGATTAATGAGTTAATAATTAGTGAATTAATTAATAATTAATTCACACCACTCTCACTAGTGTATCAACAGCTAGGACTAGATACAACTAGCTCAACTATGTTTAACTAAGTTAAACCGAACACAACTCCACCAACTACTTCTACAACTCCAACAAACTCTCGTCACATGAGTTCTAATTGAAGTCTCCATGCAATAGCTTCCACTTAACACCCCTCAGAATAGCATAATTCCTTCTTCGCCTCGTGCCACATCTCAGGCACTTAACCGAAGTGCTCCAAGAGAATAAGATAATGTTTATAGTCCAAATATTATTAAGAGCTAATAATATTTGACATATCTATTTTTAGACTGGCAATCTAAAAATAGATTCCGCCCAATATGTCTAAAAATAGAAGTCCATCTATTTTTCCAACTTGACCAACTATCCACAAAGAGCATCCTGCAACTCATAGAATATGATCGACATGTCTAAAAATAGGCATAGTCTAAAAATAGACTGTGCGCCAAAAATAGCCTACGGGCCCACTTAGTGAAGGCGACTCTTTTCACTAAGCTCATCATCTTGTTGCAATATCAACACTCCCTCTCAACAAGATAGGGATTATCTGCCACCTTGATCCTGCCTCTGTGGTATTCGAATTTGCTCCTGGTGAGCACCTTCGTCAAGATATCAACATCCTGATCCTCCGTAGGAATGTAAGAAAGTAACATGATCTTCCACTGCACACAATATCTGATATGATGATACCAGATGTCAATGTTTTTAGATCTATCATGAAATACTGGATTAACTGAGAGTTTGATGCAACTCTGATTATCAAAATATATCACAGTAAGATCTAAGTGTGAAGTGAACAACCCGACCAGGATCTTCCTCATCCATATAGCCTCACATGCAGCCAAACTTGCTACCATGTACTCGGCCTCCGCTGAACTGAGTGCCACGGATCTCTACTTCCTACTGTACCAAGAAACTGCTGTCGACCTGATACTGAAAATCCCTCCAGATGTGCTCTTTTTGTCTGTTGGGATTCCTGCCCATTCTACATCCGTGAAGCCACACAGCTTCACTTCATTCGACTGTCTGTACCATAATCCATATCCCGATGTGCCTCTGAGATATCTCAATACATGCTTGCCTTCCTTCCAAAAGAGCTTGGTAGGCTTAACCATAACTTGTGAAAGCTGGTTAAAAGTGTAGCATATGTCAGGTTGTGTATTGACTAGATACATAAGCGACCCCACCAACTGTCGGTACACAGTGGCATCCACTACCTCTGCCAATGTAGCATCCTCTTTCCTCCATCCACCAGGAAGAGGAGTGTCGATAGGCTTGCAGCCATGCATGTTGAACTTCTCCAGTATCTCCCGGGCATACTTTCCTTGAGACACAAACAATCCATCACTGCGTTGCCAAATTTCCAATCCTAGGAAATAATGAAGGAGACCCAAGTCCTTCATCTCAAACTCCTTTGCAAGATCAACCTTGCATGAGTGTATCAACAGTTCATCACCTGTCAGAATCAAATCATCGACATAAAGTATAATGATCAGCAACTTACCCTCCACCAAAATCTGGTATAGGTTCGGATCCGCCTCACTCTTGGAGAATACAAGTATGGTGAAATAACTGTCTATCCGTGTGTACCAAGCACGAGGTGTTTGTTTCAACCCATACAATGCTCTTTTGAGCCTGCACACATGCGACTCGCTGCTGAGGATCTCGAAACCTTTGGGCTGCTCTATGTACACCTCTTCCTCAATGACTCCATTGAGGAACATAGTCTTCACATCCATCTGATGAATGTGCCACCCCATCTGCGCTGAGAGAGCAAGAATCGTTCGTATGGAAGAATACCTTGCGACAGGTGCAAAAGTTTCCTCATAGTCGATCCCCTCAATCTGTGAGAAGCCCTGGGAAACAAATCTTGCCTTGTACTTATCGACGCTCCCGTCAGCTACTTGCTTCACTTTTTAGATCCATCTCGAACCTGTTAGTTCCAGTCTTCGCAGCCTGTCACCAGGGATCAACATGAGCTCTTACTATGTCTGGTTTTGTTAGATGTTTTGCATATGATGTTCAACACAAAAAATGTCACAAGTGTGTCCATCAGAAGAATCTCAGAAAAATATTTCGAACGGTATATCACACTCCCATAACTGGCTCCCGGATTAGAAGATATGATCAAAATGAACGAGTGATTCTTGGTTATGCATGTTTTGAGGTCAGTTGCTGCACATAATGACAAGTTTAGTACAAAATCAGTTTGTGAAATAATGGTAAGGAATTTTTTAAAAGTGAAATATATTTTTGTTCATCACATAGCAAATAACAAAAACCTCCTTCAGTTTATGCACAGGTGTTACTATGTGGGAGATATACAGTGATATTTGGAGCCTACATTAAAACAAAGCAAAATTTTCATATTTTTTACTGTTTTAGTCATTTTAGTGCGCGGCCATTTTACAACAGATGGAAATTAATTCTGCAAAACCCAAGGAGGTTTTTGTTAAAAACGAGCCATATAACAAAAACCTCTTTCATTTTATTCAAAGGTGTCACTAATTGGGATATGTGACTAGATCTTTACAGCTCATTTTTACAGATTTAAATTTTTAATGATTTTCTGTTTTAGAGATGATTTTGTGGAACAGATTACGAGCAACTGGAAACGAATTTCCAAAATTTGAGAGAGGTTTTTCTCCAAAATGACCTTATCTACACAAACATATTTCAGTTTGTAACAGGTGCTATGGTTTAGGAGATACGAGTTCATCTTCAACACCTATTTTCAGTTATTCGGCCCAAGTTTAATGTAACTGATTCTATTTTTAAGAAAATGGTTGAGCTCAATTACCTTAGTACAAGGATGAGAAAATGTATATATTTTATGAATTTCATAGTGTAGAGGTTGGATTTTTGCAGCAGAGGGAGGCTGCTATTGGATTGTGTAAAGTTTTCCTTGAATATTGTTTTAATAAAGCTTTTTTCTGCTCTTTAAATTTGGGATTCATCACGGTGTTTAATGTGCAGCATGTTTTTCTTGTAAATTCATTTCCATGCTTTGTTTTTTCTACTAATTTGTTTACATAATTCTCTAAGGGAAGTGTTAGGAATCCATCCACGCATGATGCTCCTCTCACAATGATTATGTTGTTTGATGTAGTGGTTATCTTTTCAGAATCCATCCTCTGTTAGATGCTCTGTTGAGTAACCCGGTGCTTCTCTTTCTTCTAAAGTTGTCACTGTAGATCCATCCCCTGATTGATGCCTACAGGGCAACGGTATTTTCCCTATTTTCTTCTCTCATTACATCTTTAATTTAGCTGTACATTGCACTTACTTTGCCCCAAGTTTTTCGGCAAAAACTAACCCCAAATTTATAGCCCAATAGTCCCTTCTCTTTCTCTTTTCAACCCACAATTTTCAATCAAACCCTCCTACTTATATACCTAGCCTAAAATCAACATTCATTTCAGTCATCTCAAGCCCTATTGATTACTTATCGCTGATATTGACCCGGAGAGAGCCCTCTCCTGTTCTGGTAGGGCTAGCTACCAGACTGAGTGTGGTATGATGTTACCCTAAACTCTGCCTTCTTTCAGCCTGAGGTAGATTTAGGCACTAACAGAAACTACCACTGATTTCCCTTTTGGCCTTGGGAAAATCTCCCATGCACTGTTTCTGACAATCGAATCATACTCTTCCACCATGGCATCTACCTATGCAGGGTCCTCCATAGCTTCCTCGAAAGAGGATGGCTCTGTCACGATACACTTGCTCATTAGAGCCATGTATCCAGTATATCAGTCAGGTGACTGTCTCTGTCTGCGCTGTGATGTAGGTGCTCCTACAATCTTCTCTGCATCAAGATTCAGTCACTCAGCTTCTGTAGTGCGCTTCGGCCCTCTGATGGTTGGCGCTGCATGAGTGGTTTCTTCCACTCTATGAACCTCCTCTTGTGGCTGATCCACATCCCGAGGCTCATCCTTAGGAACTATTAGCTCCTCATCTGCATGCAAGTGTGGCTCCCTCTCAAGCGAACACTTCATGGCTTTCTACTCATGAAATTTGATATCTCGTCGCACAACAGTCTTCCAACTGTCTGGAAAATACACATGATGGTTGTGGGGTGTATCAGTGTACCACACAAATATCCCAACCTCTGCGGTTGGCTCCAGCTTCTTCCTGGTATCCTTCGTCACATGAATGTAAACAGGTGAGCCAAAAATCTTCAAATGAGAAATATCAGGCTTCTTACCAAAAAACGCCTCCTCGGGTGTACTCATGCCAAGTACTCTGTGAGGACAACAGTTTTGCACATAAACCGCAGTATTGCATGCCTCAGCCCACAAGTGTATGGGAAGGCCCTGATCATGAAACATCTTCCGTGCAACACCCATGATCATTCTGTTCTTTCACTCAGTGACCCAATTCTGCTGTGGGTTATGAGTTGCTATTAGCTCTCTTCGAATTCCTTATGCACTGCAAAAGTCCTTGAATTCGCCAGAGATGAATTCACCACCATTGTCGCTCCTAAGAGCCTTCACCTGATTCCCCGATTCTTTCTCCACTAGTGCCTTAAAATCACAAAACTTAGAGAATGTCTCTCTCTTCTTCTACATGAAGAATATCCAACACTTACAAGAAAAATCATCAACAAATATCACATAATACCTGTGCTTTGCTATCGAAGCTACTGAGAAAGGTCCACACACGTCTGTGTGAATTCTCTCAAGGATCGTTGTGGCGCGACTATCCTTCTCGTGAAAGGTGGCTTTCACAAATTTTCCCAAAGTATATCCCTTGCATTGATCTGATTGCACAAGTGTACCTTTGGGAAGCCCAGTAGAAATCTGCTGCAAAATTTTCAAAGCACCATGGTGAAGATGGCCCAATCTCCTGTGCCATAGCTCGCCCTCATCCTGGCTCACCACTCCTTCTGCCTTGCCTGCCATTGCTGCGCAGCCAGCTACCTGCAACTGATAAAGGTTCTTTACTCGAACCCCTATCCTCTGGGTTTCACCAGTTTCCTTACTGCGCAGGAAAGCCTTTCCCTCACTAAAGACAACATCATATCCCTTGTCTTCCAACATCGCCACAGAGATAAGATTCTTCTTCAATCCTGGAACATGCATGAATTCCTTCAATACGAAGGGTTTACCAGAATCCCTCTCAAAGGAAATGGTACCGATACCAGTCGCACTGTATCTACCATCATTGCCCATCTCGATGTGCACTCCAAGATCCTTCTCATCTAGATCAGTAAACAAATCTTTGCCTCCGGTCATGTGAAATGACGCACCACTGTCAAGAAACCACACTAAACCCATCACAATTGAGACCAGGCATGTGATCAGTGAAAAATCCAACTCAAACTATGAGGCTAAGGCCTCTCCAGCTGCAGATCCAACAACTTGCTTATTTTTCTTCTTCTGTGGACAATTAGTGGCGTAATGTCTGTGTTGGTGACAGTGAAAGCACTTCACCTTGGACATGTCTTGCTTCTTGCCTTTCGCACCTGATTGAAAAGCATTCTTCTTGCTCTTCCCCTTCCTTTCTTTGGCAGCTAAAGCGTAATTTTCTTCATCTACATTCTTCGATGAAGATCCGTCCCTGGTACTCTACCTTATCTCCTCCTGCACAAGATCCGACCAAAGTCACTCCCATCCTGGCAGTTTCTCCCGACCATTGACAAAGTCCTGATAGGAATGCCAAATCTTTAGAAGCCCAATGAGAGCCAAGCTCACCAAGTTCTCATCATCTACAGTAACCCCCACACTTCCCAGCTCATCCCTGCACTGGAAAAACTTCGTGAGGTACTTGGGTATACTGTCGCCTTTCTCCATTTTTATGTTCTTGAGATTATTCTTGAGCGCCAACTTCCTCTGGTCGCTCTTGCTTCGGAACAATTTTGTCAAAGCTTTCCACATCAATAATGGAGAAGCTTTACCATGAAGGCTAGACACTATTTGATCCTTCCACCTTCCAACATAATCCTTCGACATTTTTCTGTCTTCTTTTGCCATGCGTCAAGTGCGACAGCATCGGGAGAAGTAGGTTTTGGAATTTCTGCATCTATGAAGTCCTTCAACCCATTATCCTCCAGCACCACCTCCATCCTGTCCTTCCATGCAATATAATTCAAGCTTCCCTCAAGGGCATACTCTAATCGCAATCTGTTGAAAGACATCTCAACTTCGACACCAAGAAAACACTACTGCAAATTCGAATTCCACCAGCACAAAACTCAACTGCTTCAATGCTTTGCAATTGCTCCAATGATCAATATCGCTCTGATACCATGTAGAAATTATATAACTGATATGTTATACATCCGATATTCTCCTAATCACAAACTATTTTAACTTCATGCACAATACCAAATATCTTCTACTATTGATCATTACTTGCAGAAATAAAATCAATTGCATGAACACATTAAAACCATAAAAATTCACACCTATGAACATAGTAATTTATGGGAAAGCTTAAAGACGAAAGCCCCCAAATATCTGTATATTATATGTCATAGAGATCATGTAACAACCATCATACAAAGCTCCTCACAAGCTCTCAGTACAATCTCCAATTGCTACACACTAATAAGGTCTGATCTAGCAAATCCCATACACCGATCTCTGCCACCTGCTAGCTTGCCTCTACTGCGCAATCACTGCTGAAGAATGGCTCTGAATGAAATCGAATTGGTCCAGCCTTGCTCACGCAATCCTCATTAATTGGCATCTCCAATCACTGTGTGTTGCAAATCATGCAACACTATATTCACAACTGATAGTCACACTGCTCTTTCACCTACCTCTCCACTGGTCTCCACTGAAACTATCCATGCACTATAGTTAACTGATGTATTCTTTAGTTGATTAATGAGTTAATAATTAGTGAATTAATTAATAATTAATTCACACCACTCTCACTAGTGTATCAATCAGTTAGACTAGATACATCTAGCTCAACTATGTTTAACTATGTTAAACTGAACACAACTCCACCAACTACTTCTACAACTCCACCAAACTCTGTCACATGAGTTCTAACTGAATTCTCCATGCAATAGCTCCACTTAACCCTCAAGAATAGCGTAATTCCTTCTATCAGCTCCTGTGCCACATCTGTGCACTTAACTGAAGTGCTCCAAGAGAATAAGATAATGTTTATAGTCCAAATATTATTAAGAGCTAATAATATTCGACATATCTATTTTTAGACTGGCAATCTAAAAATAGATTCTTCCCAATATGTCTAAAAATAGAAGTCCATATATTTTTCCAACTTGACCAACTATCCACAAATAGCATCCTGCAACTCATAGAATATGATCGACATGTATAAAAATATACATAGTCTAAAAATAGACTGTGCGCCACAAATAACCTGCGGGCCCACTTAGTGAAGGCGACTCTTTTCACTAAGCTCATCATCTTGTTGCAATCTCAACACACTCTACCATATATTCAAACCCATGTGAATTAAATCATAAGAACTCATATAGTACTCGAGCCCACAACAACTACCTTACCATTAATCTTCAAGCAGCTTCACGATGCGACCAACGTCCGATCGGTTGATCAAGAGATTTGACGGATATCGCATTTTTTTGCGAACATGAATTTAACTCAAATAAAAAGTGCGAAATGGGCTGTATTCTAAAACCACCAAGACCACGTGTCGAAGCCTGGAGTGTATCGCATTTTTTTTTTCAACAAACCACTTACCATTTTTAAATTATGCGAAAATCACCGGTGTTGGGTCTCGAAACCACTTTCACTGTTTATTCAAGGTTCCATCTGCTCCATCATTCATGGTTCCATTTTCGTCGTTTTTTAAACTTCTCCTTTTCTTTCGCGCCTTTATTATATATAAATTCCGCCTTTGCTCTTGTTTACTATGTTAACCACTGTTCTTCCTCCAACACTGCTCGGTGTTCACTATTTTGTGCTACGCATTAAAATCAACACATTTCACATTGATGATAAAGCTCCTCAACAAATTTATATGGTATAAACTACAGGGTTATACCCCACACGAACCACTCTTGAGATCGATATGTTCGATCCATCGTTTCAAAGGGGTTTTTTTGGTCTTCTCTTTCACTGTTGTATTCAACAGAGCGGGTACTACTTCTAAAGGGTTCTTCCCTTCCACAATGAATTTCTTTCATCTATCAACACTTGCAGTTCCCTCAATCTCCCTCAGAATTACATATATAAACTCTCATTCACTGAACTAACCTCAGTTTACCTAATCGTGTACAGAATTACAAATCTACCCTTTTGCACAGAGTTTTACAATGTTCACAACTCTGAATAACTAACTCATGCTTCCACAAATAATTCAAGTAGTATATATAGGCATAATCCAATCTGTCAGTAGCATAGAGTTTCATATTTTCCACAGCCATTCAAATATCCCTCATACAAAATTTGACCAAGGATACATGTAGATTTCACACAAAATTTATAAACAAATTCCTCATCAGTATATACAAATGTGACCAATTACAAAAGCATTCACTTACAACTTTCTTGGTTGGACAGATCTTCAATTCGATGGCCTTTTACCTCATTACTCTATCTCTGAACTGCTCTCCTCCTACTTTTCCTCTGAAAAATTATGCTACTTCTCTCTGAACAACTATCCTCCCTTTCAAACCTCTACTTGATGCTTACATTTATACAAGAGATGAATGAATTGATTCAGCTTCTTTAACAACTCCACAAACTCTTGGAATCCTCCAAAGTCCTAAAGTCAGACTCAATTCCTAAAATAACTGAAACTGACTCTTCACCTTCCTAACTTAATCAACTTCCCTCACGTTCTCTAGTGGTTAGAGAACATTTACAATTCCTCACCATTTTATTCAAAATAATAATATTTACACGAGAATTTAAAAACATGAGACCCCCATATGTCTACTTAGATACAAAGTATTTTGTTGTGCCTAATGCCCCTGCATCACAAAATCACCCCCAAATTCTATGGGATCCTCCACTACCGGGAGAATACTACCTGCAGCAAATCTGCCTCTGCAACCACTCCAAATGGCTGATAAATCTCTCCTAATCAACCCTCTGGAACCCCCAACTCAATCCATCCCCAAATCCTTCAACCAATATTTCCCCACAAATATATCCACCAAGAACTATGCATCCTAGGACAACTACTGCACATGTCTCTTCAAGATAAATTTGACCTGGACAAAGCACACTCTCCCATCCTACGAATTCAATGAAAATATACTGCAAATTGACCAAGGAGTGGACCTACAAAGTCTCAGTGCTCTCATCTTCGGAATACTCTCCCATAAGGCCTTGTGGCTCCCTTTTCCGTGTCTAGTCTGAAGCAAGGGAAATTCATACCACCTAGAAAATGATCCCCAAGCTTCCATGAAAATTTTGAAAATGCAAAAAGAAATTCCTAATTTAATTTTTCCTTTGATTAAATTAGGAGAAAATCAAAATTCCACATCAATAGACGACTTGAATGAGTTAAATGAGTTGAAATAGTTGTAATCACTTAGTTAGCTTAGTTATTTTGAGTCGGGGGCATGAACTTGAGTTGTGTACAATGATTCCTAAATTTTAGGAACCTAGGTTGAATTAGTTTCAGTTGTAACAATTTAATTCAATTAAATTGAGTTAAGGTCAGTTAAATTAGTTCCAAATGTTGGAGGAACTAGTGGGAGGTCTAGTAGTGGGGTGCAACTTGCAGCGTTTAACCAGTTAATTGATCAATCAACCTAAATTAACTCATGCATGCATGAAATTCGAGTTACCTAGTTGATATTGTAGTTCAAGGGAAATGTACTACAAGTAATAGAATTTTCCATGTTGTACAGGTGGTGCATGCAGTCAAATAAGGTCCTGAAGGAATTGCACAATTATCAATGAGAAATTTCCCTAATTAATAGGGGCTAATTCCTCATAAAACAACACAAGGAAATAAGAGCTTGGAGGTCTTGAATATTGGCTAATTTTTGCCAAATTCAGTTAGTCAGGAAGATTATAGAAGATACTTTTGCAGGTTATGCTCAAGCTTGAGCAAGCATATTGTATTAATCCAGATTCTTTGATTAATGCAATACGGATATGAAGGGGTTTTTAGTAGTTTCTTTCCCCTAGATATATATTTGTGTATGTGTGTTGAATATTGATGCATGTTAATGATTTGTATTCTTGATCATGAATTTACTTTTGTAGATCGATAGAGTAGATTCTAGTCTTGTGATTTAGTAAATTTCATGAGTAGTTTCGACTCTACATTTAATTCTACATGGTATCAGATTTAGATTCATAATAGAGAAGATATTTTGAAGTTGGTTCGAGGTTGCAGATTAGGTTGCGAGATTTCTTCAGGACTGAGAATATGAATTTCAATGGACTAAGGCTTGAGTATGCCCTTGAGGGAAGATCGAATTAAGAATCGTATTGGAGGGAGTATGATACCATATTGTCTCTAATCTCCATGGGAAAGAGAATCTGTATGCAATGTGGCAAGCGCTGACAGATTTGTTCCAAAATAGTAGTGACCACAGGAAATTGGCACTCAAGGACAAGCTTTGAGACATCAAGATGCAAAACAATTAAATAATTCTGTAGTACCTGAGTAGGTTTACACTGTGTCATGATGAAATTGGAGAGGTCGGTGTTATTGTCCCCGAAGAAGATTTGGTAGCTCTAGCTCTTTTGGACCTTCCAAAGAGCTGGCACAATTATCAAGATTCCATAAATGGTAGAGAGAAACTACCACAGTGGGAGTGGAAAAGGTCTAATCTAGTGCAGGAAGAAATAAGGTGGAGAAACAAAGATGGGACCTCATCTAAGGTTGAGGATGAGGAGAAATGTGCCTTGGATGGAAAGGAAAAGAAAGGGAAAGGGAAGAAATTCCAATCCAAAGCAGAATCTAGTGAAGGGGGCAAGAAGAATGACCTATCCAAAATCAAGTGCTTTCATTGACACGAATTCAGGCACTATGCCAAAAAATTCCCACATAATAAAAGAAGATATAAGAACTCAGGAGGAGCAACAGTTGAATATCTAGATCCACAATTCGATGTTGATTTTACCCTCATTGCATGCATGGCAAGCACAATTATGGGAAGTGTTCGGTATCTCAACAGTGGTGCCTCATTCCATATGACAGGGAACACATATTTATTCAGTGACTTGGAGAAGGAATACCTCCAGATGCACATCGAGATGGGAGGTATAGCATGTCCGGTATTGGTACAATTACTTTTTCGAGGGAGTCTGGCTCCCTTCTCAGGCTTAATGATGTGATGTTTGTTCTGGGTCTAAAGAAGAATTTGGTTTACGTTGCAGTGTTGGAAGACCATGGCTACGATGTGATATTCAAAAAGGAAAAGGAATTCCTGAGACACATCACCACGGGACAAGTGAAGCAGATCGGGGTTCGGGTGAAGAACATCTACATTTTTGATGTGGTAGACTGTGCTACTTTGAGCACAAAGGTAGAGAAGGTGCAGAGCTGAGATGCTGGTGAATTATGGAATATAATACTTGGCCATTTTCACCATGGAGATTTGAAGATCATGCAACAGATCACCATAGGCCTCCCCAATGGAGCACTAGAGAAGAAGAATACATGCAAAGGGTGTACCTTGGGGAAGTACACAAAAGCCACCTTCAATGACTGGGAAAGCAGGGAGCATGAAATCCTTGAAATGATATGCTTTGATGTCTATGGACCTTTCTCTACAACCTCCATGACCAAGAACATATATTATGTTATATTTGTAGATTATTTATCACGCAAGTGTTGGATTTTCTTCATGAAGAATAAAGATCAGACATTCTCCAAATTTGTTGAATTTAAAGCAATTGTTGAGAAAGAAACTGGCATGAAAGTGAAGGCTCTCAGGAATGATAACAACGGTGAATATGTGTCTAATGCGTTTAAAAATTTATGTTCAAAGGTCCAAGACATTCGACGAGATTTGAAAACACCCCATAAACCACAACATAATGGGGTGGCTGAGAGGAAGAACACAAGTATTGTGGGAGAAACATGGACGATTTTGCATGACCAGGCCCTACCTCTACACTTGTGGGCTGAATCATGCAACACAACGGTAAATGTGAAGAACAAGAGTCCTCATCGGATTCTTGGGACGAGTACACCAAAAAAAGTTTTTCAAGGGAAGAAACCAGATGTGTCACACTTTAGGATATTTGGCTCATCAATATATTTCCATGATTCCAAGGAAGCAAGGAAAAAGCTAGAGTTGATAGTAGAGTTGGGCATATTTGTGTGGTACACTAATACACCTCACAACTATTAGGTGTACTTTCCATCTCTTAGGATGAAAGTTTTTCGTAGAGATGTGAAGTTCAATGAAGATAAGGCAATGAAGTGTTCCCTTGATAGGTAGCTCCAGTTGCATGCAGATCAAGATATTTTTACTCCAAAGGAAGAACCTCAAGAAGATGTAGAGCAACCACAAGAAGAGGAGCATAGAGTGGAGACAACCACTCAAGAGGATACATCTAGGGAATGAAGGAAGCGAACCATGGAAGCTGACATATTATTGCAGGATACTAGAGAGAATGTGGGAGCACCTACACCACAACACAGGCAGAGGAGGTCATTAGATTGGTACACTAGCTACATGGCTTTGACGAGTGAGAAAGTAGAGACAAAACCAGCGTCATTCAAGGAAGAAGTAGAGAAACCGGTATGGGTTGATGCTATGGTAGAGGAATATGATTCCATTATTTGAAACTGTGTTAGGGAAGTAGTCCCAAGCCCTGGATACAAGTCAGTGGTGGGTTAGAGATGGATTTACAATGTAAAACATGCACCTTAGGGGAATTTTGAGGTCTAAAATGCCCCCCCTAAGGAAATAATAAAATAATAGCTAAACCAATAAAATAATATTTATGAATTTGCAATTCACTTTTTGCACCAAAATCCATTTAACCATGGTTAAATTCAATTCAAAAGTTGTACCAAAATAAAATTAATAAAAAAGTTGTATTGATGTGACTGTAAATAAGAATGAGTTTTTTAAGAAAAAAATCATTATCATTGAACAACTAATGCATTTGTTCTTTGTACTTAAATAACTTTAAATAAAATATAAATATAAATTCATAAATTCTTAATTATATAATATAATATTATTTAAATTATATAATAACATGTGATTAATATACTATATAAAAATAAAATAATATAATAAATGTAATATATTATTTTATGTATGAATTTTATATTACATATTGAATCGATTTGATTTATAACATAAGAACAAGTAATATATAATATAAAAAGTAATATAATATATATTCATTTACATTATTTTTCATAATATCATATATAATAATATTTAATATTAATATAATCATAATGAAATGAATTGAGTTGTATTTAAAATTAAAGAAAAAAAAAGTGTTGAAATAAATTTAATTTATATTTATAAGTATAATATAAGATTTATATATATTGAAATTTAGATTTTTTCCCCCAAACTATGTTGAATCTAATATACATTTTTTCAACATATAAAAATGATATAATGTTTTCATTATACAAAGCTAAAATGCCTTTTTTATTTAATTTTAATATGTTTGTGTTGCTATTAATATTATAATATTATTATTTATAGATTTGATTTATTCTAAAATTACAAGGTTACATTTTTATTTATTTTTATTTCATATGTATAATATATATTTATAGATATTAACTTATAATTAATTTGAAATTGTAATATTAAATAAAATGAGATGAATATAGCCTACGTCGTGTAGAGCAGTCGGTGATGGGTTGCACTGTTAAGGCACCCCGTCTGCAAGGTCACCGGTTCGAAACTTGTGGGTGATTAGGATTAGTCTAAACTACAAAAAACAAATGAGATGAATATATAATTTAAAAATAAATATATGAAAATATACTAATATTGATTGGAAAATGTGTAAAGACATGAAGATTGTAGGGATATGCATCAATTTTTTCAAAAAATGTGAAATGACAATAATAATATTTTGTTCAAAAAGTTTGAAATGACATTTATTATGAGTACTTTAGTTTATGACTTTAAATTACTTAGAGCACTACCATGACTAACCATGAGTTTTTATCCACCATTGAGAATGTGACAAGTAAGTACTTTTAACTCAAGTAATGCCACCTCAACCATTAGGGATGATGTCATTCCCTAAAATGTGATTGTTTTTCATAAAGTGATTTTAGATTATACATTTTCCTTAGGAGGCCCATTTTAGACCTCAAAATTCCCCTATTGAGAAAATGAAAACATCAAGAAGCATAAGGCCAAATTCATGGCGAAGGGTTACTCTCAAGTAGAATGTATTGAATATGAAGATACCTTTTCTCATGTGGCAAGGTACTCTTCCATCCGATTAATTATGGCTTTGGCTGCACAGATGGGGTGAAAAATCCTCTAGATGGGTGTGAAGACAACATTCCTCAATGGGGTTATTGAGGAAGAGGTGTACATTAGAAAACCTGAAGGATTTGAGACCTTCGAAAAAGTCTCACATATGTGTCGACTCAAGAGATCATTGTATGTGTTGAAGCAATCACCCCATGCTTGGTACACTAAGATCAATAGCTACCTCATCGGTTTGGGCTTCACCAAAAGTGAAGAAGATGCAAACCTTTAACACATTTTGGTATAAGGTAAATTGCTTATTATAGTCTTATATGTTGATGACTTGATGTTTACTGGTGATGAACAACTTATCAGGTATTGCAAGGAGGAGCTTGTAAGAGAGTTCAAAATGAAGGACAAGGGGTTGATGCATTATTTCCTTGGTTTGGAAGTATGTCAGAGAGAAGGGGAATTGTTTTTCTTTCAGGTCAAGTATACCAATGAGATACTTCAGAAGTTCCGCATAGACGGATGAAAACCCATTGAGACTCCTCTAGCAACAAACTTGAGGAAAGAGGGTGCCACTTTAGGTGAGGAAGTGGATGCTACCGTGTACAGGAAGTTGGTGGGTTCACTCATGTATTTAGTGAACACAAGATTAAACATTTGTTATGCGGTAAATTAGTTGAGCCAAGCCATAGTTCGACCAACCAAATTATTTTGGAGGGATGATAAACATGTACTATGGTACCTCAGAGGCACCACTTAGTTTGGACTTTGGTACATACAGACAAAGGGAGTGAAGCTGAAAGGCTTCACAGATGCAAATTGGGCAGGAAGTCAATCAGATTGGAAGAGAACCCCAGGAGAAATTTTTAGTGTTGGGTCAGCAACATTTTCTTGGTATAATAGGAAGCAAGGATCAGTTGCACTAAGCTCAACATAAGTAGGGTACATGGATGCCAGTCAAGCAAATTCTGAATCTATTTGGATGAGAAAGATCTTTGTTGGGTTATTTGGTTAGATGATGGATCCTAGTGTGATTTATTATGAAAATTAGAGTTGTATCAAACTCTCTAAGAATCAAGTTTTTCACGATCGATCCAAGCACATTGATATCAGGTACCGCCATATACGAGATTTTGTGTAGAGGCAGATCATGTTGTTGCAATACATTCCGACAAAGGAATAAGCTGTAGATATTTTGACAAAGGCTTTTTCAAGAGGAAAATTTGAGTTCCATAGAAGTAGGATTGGGATATCTAATAATCCCTTTCTTATTGAGAGGGAGTGTTGAAAATGAAACAAGTAATTCCTAATTTAATTTTTCCTTTGATTAAATTAGGAGAAAATCAAAATTCCACATCAACAAACAACTTGAATGATTTAATTGAGTTGAAATAGTTGTTATCGCTCAATTAGCTTAATTAATTTGAGTTGGGGGCATGAAATTGAATTGTGTATAGTGATCCCTAAATTTTAGGAGCCTACGTTGAGTTAATTTCAGTTGTAACAATTTAATTCAATTAAATTAAGTTAAGATCAATTAAACTTATTACAACTGTTGGAGGGACTAGTGGGAGGTAGAACAGTGGGGTGCAACTTCAGTTTTTGACCAATTAACTGATCAATCAACTTAAATTAACTCATGCATTCATGAAATTCGAGTTACCTAGTTGATATTGGAGTTCAAGGGTAGTGTACTATCACTTGTAAAATTTTCCAAGTTGTATAGGTGGTGCATGCAGTCAAAAAAGGGCCAAAAGGAATAGCACAATTATCAGTGCTCAATTTCACTAATTAATAGGGGCTAATTTCTCATCAAACAATGCAAGGAAATAGGAGCTTAGAGGGCTTGAAAATTGGCTAAGTGTTGGCCAAATTCAATGAGTCAAGTAGAGGACATAAGATACTTGTGCAAGTTGTGCTCAAGCTTGAGAAAACATATTGTATTCATCCATATTCTTTGATTAATGCAATATATATAGGAAGGGGTTTTGAGGAGTTGCTTTCCCCTATATATATCTCTGTGTATGTGTGTTTAATCTTGATGCATGCTAACTATTTGTGTTGTCGATCCTGAATTTACTTCCGCAAATTGGTAGAGTAGATTCTAGTATTGTGATTTAGTAAATTTCATGAGAAGTTTAGACTCTACATTAAAATTATATAGAAAATTATGGAAATACCTTCCTAGGGTGGCACTCAAGGTCCACCGAAGAAAGGGTGACATTTTCCCTCAGAAATATCTGGTGTTGAACAACACTTGTGAGCCAACTAAACATCTTGAGCAACAATGGTGTAATTGTAAAATTAGAAAAATGTGCCAATTGCTGCCCTCAACCTTCTATTTATAATTGTTGTCTTACGTTTCCATGTGGTTCCATCCAAATATTTTGACCTCCCTTCAAAAAATTGATTTTCTCCCAAGAAGTGTGTATTACTTGAAGGCTAGCCCCCACATTCCACCAACTTTAATATTTTACCCACTTTCCCCAAGTTGGTATCCAAAAATGTGTTAGATCCAAAAAAAAATAAAAAAAATAAAAAAAATGGTGGATCTATTTTAGCAAAAAATGATTGAAAATGGATAGTAAAATCTTCCCCACCAAAAATTTCTTGTCCTCAAGCAATGCTCGAGCAAGCTCTCTGTCTTCTGCCTAACCCAACTATCAGTGCAAGCAATACTGCGGTCCCAATTGTGCCATTGAGCCACTCCAGATCCATGCGCTGAACTTTCATAAAGGAGTCCCCAGATACTATGGAGCCAAGCCATCCCGCTCAATTTGAAGCACCCCTTGCTACATGTGCAGTCCCAAGGTGTAGGGGTGCAAGATTATCCCACCTCCCGTCGATAAGAATAACACTTAGGTGCTTCCAAACCCCTGTAAACTCCTCATAAATTTTTCCCACCAAAAAATCGATCCTAGTTACCTCAATAGGGAACTCCTAAAGATACAACTCAAGTCCCATAAAATAGATTGCTTGTCCAAGTGTGTCAATCATGTCCACCCCCTACTGGTCATATAGCCACCCTAATGAGGAATTATCCCATAACAACTAGTCCCTAGGAAGTGAAGTTCCTGCGATCAAAAGAGGTCCCAATGGAAGATCTGGGTGACCTCCCCTTGTGAGAACCCACTCTCCCCAAGTTGTAACCCAACTGCTCAACCCTATAGCTATTGGGTCCCAATATAATATCAGAGTGAGTCTGTCAAGCGGATGCTGCATCTGTTTGCTTATAACTGTGACCATCTCATGCTCCTATGGAGTCATCCACTCTTGTAAACCTCTGCCAAAAATCAAATAAGGGGAAACTCCACTGTGTGCAGGTCTATCCTACCGGGGCACCCTGCCAATGTTACCATCTACCAATCCATGCCCAGTATCCTGTCGAAACAATAGTGAGAAAGGCCTCCTCGAAACTTAGTGATCATCCTGATGGTCTTCAACCTATTGTCTGAAGGAGGATGCAATCCTGTCCCTGTCATCCCCATGATCCTTCCAAAATAAGGTAGTCCACAGACCCGATGGATCCCTCGATTAGAAAGCCATATCAGAATCCCATCACTCCCAATTCCTATTTATTGCCACTTTGTGATACCAATGGGCACTAGGAACCTCACATGAAAATCTTCCTACCATACTAGCATAGTGCCCCACGTCATTAGTGAATCACTAGGGGGCGAACTGCTCCTCACACAATTGAAACCCGATGGAATACTTTCATGATATTCTCCTTGGGAAACCAAACCATCCGTGAAGGTGGTTGGACTGCTAAGTCCTAAGATGTTGATATCCCATGCTAATAACAAATGGAAACTGCCATGATGATGTTGTGTCTCCCCAGTCATAATCAATTTTCCATCATGCTCATACTGGGCCCTCCTCTCCTATAATTCTTGGCCACCATATAGGTAATGGTTGCAGCTGTGCCAAACCTACGAGGAAAAATTTACAATGCATGAATATCCCACCCCATGGATAGCCCCGATCCTAAGAAAAAATAGTGAATACCTGCCTTGCCACATGGTGAAGGTATCAATGATCCCCCGTGTGTTAACCCATGAATGAGTTGGATCACCCTTTGTAAGTATCCTACTCATCTCGAGGAAGAGTGATCCACTCATCAACTGAACCCCTGGTTCCCAAATATGTTGCGGAAAAATTATGACAACTGTTGGGATCCATCCACGCCACGCCAATGATCCCTACCAATATAGGCTCCATATATCAAGGAACAATTTGATGTATACCCCAAGACCCCGCTCCTTCCTGGACACATGATGGACTCTACCATCCGGTCTCTGGATGATGTACCCAAAAACTTCCAAAAGCCTACGTGCCCTCTTGTAGAAAAGGTCTATTATACCTTGCTCTGCATGTCCGTGCAATGCTTTGGAGTGCTCAGACGTGGGTGTGTCATGAATATCCCCCATAATCATACCCTAAAGTGGGGACTCGAGGGAAAACCATTTAATACCTCTACAACAAACCATGTCATCCCTGTGCCTCTACGTGCCAACATGCACATATTCTGTATGCCCCCACAGGAAAGATCCTCTCCTATCCACGATGCTCTTGGTCACATCCAACCACCTCAGGTGAGTCTCTTGTGCCCTACTACACATGAGAAGGGCATCAAGGGACAACAACTAGTGCCTCTGTGACTGTGTGAAAGTCCCTATGGATATACTCAAGAGGCACTCATCGCTGAATATCTATATACACAACATAATTCCATAGTAGGGGACCGAGTCAGTGTGAAACAACTTGCAACTTGTCAGAATCACCATCTATACTACCACACCTTCATGTCCTCAAATGACTGGAACTCCACTCTTGATCCTCTTGGAGAGATCTGACAAGAAACCCTCCCTATGTGCCAGTGGTGGTGTCACTAAGGTGCTTCTTCCTAGTGTCCCTTGCACCCTACATATCCACGAAAAATACTCATCCCCATATTAAATGCTCTGTTTGGTGTCCTGCCGATGCCACCTCCCCCGACCAACCCATGCAAGAGTATGTTGATCATCTTGTGACTCATGCCTGGTCCACATGCTAAGATAACTCATGGAGTCTACCTACTCACCTGTCGATCCAACTAGCCACTAGTGCTGCTAAAAAATATGATGGAAATATGGGGGTGTGTGTGCATGCAATCCCTGGATCTAGTGCACATATACTACCATCATCGAATAACTCCATGACGTGATGGAGAATCCCACCTTATCCCAAAAAAAGTCTAGCCCTCGAGCCTCTTTGGTAACCCATGACCCCTATCAAACTATGGCCATGAATACATCCTGAAACCTAACCTACTCCACCAGGCACCAACTCAATACCTCTCGCCATCCAACCCGGTGCGAGGGATAAAATGCAAGAACACTAGTATACATAACAACTCCACCCTACAAGTGATGCATCCTATGCAACTCGTGTTGCCACGTCTCACTATCCTTGTCAACATATAAGACTATTATAGATAACTATGCCTCTCTCTCTCCAACGTGCAGAGGCAACCTACTAATGCTACCAGCCTCATCTATGTATGTATGAAGAGGGCGACTTATATGCTCCAATGTGTACTCTAGCTGCACCATTATAGAATCCAACTGTTCCCCAACACGAGTTAGTTTTGTTGCTGACTCAGAACAAAATGATCTCATGCCATCCAGATCCTCATTCTGCTGCAAAATGTCTTCTCAGACTATCTTGGCCTTCTTTCCCAATTCTATAAGGTTGGCACTAAGTTTCCAGACTAACTGAGGATGACTATCATCTGTAAAATTGGTCACGATCCTAAACATTTAATAAAACAGTTCCTCATTGATAGATGCCACCTCATCAATGGTCGATACCTCACCAACAGGTGTCCCTATGGGTGTATGCCCTACTCCCTCCACTGAGGTGTTAATTGAAGCTAGCAAAGGTATCTATAACAAGGGTAACTCGTGTGCCACACTGGGTATATCACTATGCCCCTCACCATCCTACATGTCATCTTTCTCAACCTCCTCCTCACACTCTTGACATCTAAATCCTAGTCTCGACCAATAAAAATGCCCCCTGGTCTCACCCTCTAACTATCCTCACCCTGTCCACTCCCTTTAAGGGGGTCAGTGTCCCTTCGGTAAAATATCTCCACGAGCCTCTATGTGAACTCTGTGTAGGATGTGATACATGCGTGACCCAAAGGGATAAACCCTCGATACCACCACTTTATAGCATCTCCATTCAAGTGAAAATTGGTAAGTATAATAACATCTTCCTCCCTTATGGGGTTTAGCTGAAAATATGTGTCCAATTCTTGTACCCACTTTCTTACGGAACTCCTAGATGAACCATCAAAGTGGGTGAGGGTCATTTTTCCCTCAATGCTACTCACTCTCCCTTGAGCCACAGTTTTGTCTATGGTTCACCCATCACAATGCATACAAGCCCAACACCCTCATGATCTTTCTAGCTCCCACAACTGGCCAAGATCATGCTATGATACCACTGTAATATTCTACATTGAAATTTACAACTAATAATAGACACATGAACTAGGCTATAACAAATAAAATCATAAATACACATGCACCATAAAAAACACCACGAAATTGGGCAATAAGCTAAGTAATTTTATTAAATTATGAGTTGTAAGGAGTACATATATCAAGGAACAAGTGCACTCGGGATTGCATAAGAAATATGGAGAAAACCTAGGTGTAAGAAATGACCCCAAGATCTAGGAAAATCCGGCCCAATATTCTTCTACGTAGACCCAAAAATTGGAAACTGCTGCTGCACTAGAAATTCTGATAATGACCCTTTGTGATGTCCAGAATTTCCTGAAAATGTATCTGTAGATTCTCCCAAAAATACTTATCCAAACCCCGAAAATAATATGCCCTAGACCAACCTCCCAGAAAACCCACAAAATGGTGTAAATTACCAACAACTGTTGGCTAGAAGGAACCCCTGTTTGAGCCTCCAAAAGTGCCTTTAAAATTCTACCAAACTAATCTTGGGCTCTCCACCATAAACTTATAATAACCCATAAATAATTTGGTTTAGTTTTCACACTCAAAAATCACCCCCAAATTCTATGGGCTCCTCCACTGCTTGGAAAATATGACTTGCAATAAATATGTCATTATAACCCCTCCAAAAGGTTGATAAATCTCCCCTAATCAACCCTTTAGCAACCCCAACTCAATTCAACACCAAATCATTCAACAAATCTTTCCCCACAAATATCTCCACTAAGAACTGCACAACCCAGGATAGCTACTTCGAAACCCTCTGCAATATAAATTTGACTTGGGAAAAGCACACTTTCCAAGCCTGAAAATTCACCAGAAATCTACTTCAAATTGGCTAAGGAATGGAACTACAAAGTCTTATTTCTCTCACCTATGGAATACTCTCCCACAAGACTACGTGGCTCCCTTTTCTACATCTAGTCTAAAGCAAGGTAAATTCGTACCACCTGGAAACTGCTTCCCAAGTCTCCATGAAAATTATGGCAATACCTTCCTAGGGTAGCACTCAAGGTCCAACGAAGAAAGGGTGATATTTCCACTTGGAAATATTTGGTGCTGAACAACAGTTGCGGCCTAGCTAAACAACTTGAGCAACAATGGTGTAATTTCCAAATTAGAAAAAGGTGCTAATTGCTTCCCTCAACATTCTATTTATAATTGCTTCCTTACCTTTCCTTGTGGGTCCCTACTCCAAATATTTTGACCTCCCAAGAAGTGCGTATTCCTTGAGGGGTGGGCCCCACATTCAACCAACTTTCCCTAAGTTGGTATCCAAAAATGTGTTAACTCCAAAATAGAAAAAAAAATGGTGAATCTCTTTTAGCAAAAAATTATTGAAAAGGGACATTACAACCATTCAAGAAATGACACAAAATTGAAAAGGCAACCAAGATCATTTCACTTTCCTTAAAACCTTTCAATCATAAATCTTATTGCTATTATTTTTATCTAGGTAATACATATTCATTCCCAGAGTGAAACCATCTAAAATTATTGAGTTTTGTTGCACTTTGAATCGAAGTTGCAACACTTCTAAAGTCATCGATTCTTCACAGTGCATTGTCTAGATGGGAAAGACAATCTACAAGAGAATTATAGGGCGGGTTTTGGGAAATTTAATGTTCTAGAATATTTTTCTATTTTGATTTTAAATTCATCATTCTCATGCTTTCCTTGATAATGTTCATTGTTGGGAATTTAGTGAGAAAATTGTTTTAGCCATGTTTAATAACAAACACAATTATCTAATATGTTAAAAAATGAACATAGACATGCTCATGAATAAGACGTTGATACTCTAACCATTTATATCGTTAATTAATATTATTGAAGTTGTATAGAAATTCATACAACTAGAAAATATCTGAACAGTAAAATTGATAGTGAAATTATAGAACGTGGGTGAAAACGTGAAATTGGGAAACACTTTTGGTATGTAGAGAGAATTTTGGCAATGTTCGGAAAACTATTAGTTGAGAAAAAAAGTCAAAATATTTTCTCAGCTTAGAGTTTCTAACTCTTTTTGCTGAGAGTTTAACATAGTTAATACTGGGTTCGAAAAGTCTTAACTAAGAGTTCAAAATGTTTTCAACTGAGAGTTTTGAGAAAAAAAATTCTTGGACACAAACTCTCAGCCGAAAGCTTAGATTCTAATTAAATATATCAACCGAGAGTTGTAAATTCTGACATATGCTCTTGGACGAAATTTCGGCTGAAAATAATTTCTTGAGCACAAAATATTTACCGAGATTTCAAATTATATTTAAAGTCTCTTAGACGAGATTTTAGATTCTATTTAAACCTCTCGGCCGAAAGGTGAAAATTCATAGAAGGGAAAAGCATGGCATTGGCAGCCGTTTCTGCTCTCGCCCGCAAAACCCTTATCGTGCTACGTTTGATCCAGGTGGATATTTTTGGCCAACCTCCTATTCCACTTGGACCCCCACCATTTTTTCTTTCATTTTCCTTATTTTTAGCACATTTTACTATTTTTGGTAGTTTTTTCGGGTCCTAAACTTCCGGAGCTGTTTTGAGGCCCTAAAAGACATTTTTTTTGTAAAACGAGAAAAATAATAACTCGCAATAGGGGCTCTCCATTGAAATTTGTAGCCCTCAAATAAATATTTATAATGAGGTATCACATGCATCAAACAAAGATTGTATGCGAAAGTTACAACCCAATGAAGTTGATGTACCAATTTACCCCAACGGGGCTCACATACTTTTGGCGCTTCATCTCCTAGGGTTAGGTTTTTGGATGTTAAGGGTTTTCCCTTGTTTCTCAATAATAAATAGGCCTTCAAACCTCATTGTAACCTCAGAGATAAGCTACCATCGCCTAAGCCACTTTATTTCCATTCTGCATGTAAAAAAATTTCAGTACTTTGTTTTTAATGATTGAAGTTATGTTTTCGTTGTATCTCTATGTTTCTGTTCATATATTTATTTCATTTTATTCCTTCATAAATATGGATGAATGGTATCAGATTGGTTTTCTCTTTCTCTATTTTTCTGTGCATGTACCCAACGAGGTCGAGGTATAAGGAGCTAGGGTTCAAACTGGTTGAACCTTTTTAAGATCGTCCTCGCCGACCCCCACAACCTCCCATGGTGAAAGAAAAGAAAGATGAGGGAGAAGGATATCCTTTCACAATATTTCTCAAAGAATCACTCAAGCAAAAAAGGAACACAATGATGGACAACTCTTCCCAGATCCTTTTTCCGATGCCCATTGATGACACATCTTCATCTAACAGTCAGTTCATGCCACACCCTTCAAGGTACAAGTAAACTTCAATATCCATATATTTTAATGTAAAATAGATGTATATGTTGTAGATAAATGGTTGAATATGTTGGAAGGATACTTTTCAGTCCACAATTTATCTAATAGGGGAATATTACTTTTACACTGCCTAATGTTGCTCCCCATGTCAAGGGCTGGTGGAAAACTTAATGTGAGAAAAGGGTCGAGGAACCCTCTCTATTTACAACTCCCCCCTATTGGAACTATTTTCGAGATGCTATTAAGGAACAATATTACCCTGTGGGGAACTATGAGTATAAGTACATACAATGGACCACACTATGATAACAAAGGGGCCAAGATAAGCATGAGGCCACAAATAGCTTTCATACTCTACACACAAAGTTGGGTATCAAATACTTTGAGTGACATTTGGTGCTCAAGTATCGTGACTATCTCCAAAAATGAATTTAGGAATAAATGGAGTATACCAATATGCTTGATGCAACATAATATGATATGATTGGTGCAACATACCGATATGATGCCAATATTGAACAATTTTTTTATTATAAAAGAAGCGCAAATTTGTATTTGCGAATTAGAATCAAGGAAAGAGTGCCCCCAAACCACAGAAAAACGATAAATCCAAAGTAGATGACCTAGGAAAACCCACTGAAGCCACAAGAAAAGAAAAAAAACACGAAGACAAAGAAGGACACAGGAAAGTGGCGTGAGTTCCATAATATCCCCACTCACAACATAAATGAGTGTTGTGCCAAGCAGTCATTGGTGGACGAGCTGAAAGCTTTAGAGTTAGATGCATGTTCTAACTCTCAGATAGAACCTGACAAGGGGAATGACAAAGGGAAGCAGATTATTGATGCGGAGACCAACACCACCATTTCCACCACCAATATCTAGAATATTGAGCCCGAAGAGACAGATGAGGGGGAGCATCTTCCACTTACAGATGTGGGTGAAGGGGTCACCAATATAGTTAATTATCGATAGCAAGAGCCAAAAGAACATCATTTCAGCATAGGTCATGAAATATTTGGGCCTACAACCCACACCACACCTATACCATCAGGTTGCTTCACCAAGGATGATATATTTGCGTCAACCAAATGTGCCGCCTTCCATACAACATCAAGCCCTTCATAGATGAGGTGTTGTGTGAAGTTTCTCCTCTTGAAGTTTGCGATGTATTATTAGGCAAACCATACTTGTGGAAGCATCATGTTGTGTATGATTCTAGGCCTCACACTATTATTATTACTTTGGGAAATGAACTACATAAGATACTAGAGGCAGCCCGACCTACAACCATCTGTTTGATCTTTGCTAAGCAATGCAGTAAGATCAACTCCGAGATCGAGAATTTTTTTTTCTTTTTTATTTTCTCTCAAAGTAAGGGGAAGGTCATGGCCACAGCCATGGCCCCCATGAAAGGTTCCTCCATAAGTTTGTTGAAGAATACAAGTACATATTCTCCTCACCCATAGGGGTGCCCTTACACTGTCAGGTCAAGAATTCAATCACTCTGACCCCTGGAGAAACTATATGCAATGGGCTGATATACTATTGCTCCATTTTGGAAAATGAAGAGATAAAGTGACAAATCCTGGAGACACTACAAAAAGGGAACATCCGACCAAGTTCCTAACCTTGTGGGAGCCCGATTGTACTTGTACAAAAGAACGATTGGACCTGGGGCCTTTGCATTGATTATCAAACACTGAACAAAATTAATGTAAGGAATAAGTATCCAATCCCAAAGATTGATGACCTTCTTGACCAGCTCAAGGGGGGAAAGTATTTTGGCAATATTGATATGAAGTCTGATTATCACCAAGTTCAAATAGAGCCCATAGATGTATGGACGACCACCTCCAAATCTAAGGAGGGCCTTTTTGAATGGTTGGTCATGCCTTTCAGGTTGAAAAATTCCCCTACAAATTTTATGAAGCCGACGGATGACATCTTGCGACCCTTCACCAAATCATTCATGGTTTTAAATCTGGACGACATTTTTTATATTCAACAAGAGTTGGGAAGAGCACTTGAAACAAATCCGACATGTCCTTCATACCCTGCGGAAACACAAACTATGTTCAAACATGTAGAAATCCATATTTGGCATGAGCCAAGTCTAATATCTAGGATACATCATAGATGAGAAAGGCATGCATGTGGATCCAACTAAGATCCAATTCATTCGGGATTGGCCAACCGTGACCATTCTAATAGATCTTCGCAGCTTTTTAGGCCTTGCCAATTTTTATCAGAGGTTCATGTTAGGATACTCCCATATCACTTTGCCTTTGAGTTAGGTTACCAAGGGCAGAGTGAAAGAAAAATTTTCCTGGTCTGAGTCCCAATAGATAGTGTTCATTAAACTGAAGCACTGCCTCTGCTCTACACTTGTACTCACATTTCTAGACCCACAACAACCATTTGAAATCAAGATAGACCTCTCCGACTATGAGATTGGTGTATTTCTCACCCAACAAGGGAATCTAGTGGCCTATCACAATGAGATGCTTTCTGATACCAGAAGTAACCTACATATCTTAAAGAGATATATTCTATTGTGAAGGCATACCAAAAATTGAAACATTACTATATGGGGAAGGAAACGGTCATCCACATAGATCGCTAACATCTTCAATTTATACAGACACAAGGGAAGTTGCAAAATGATCACCATCATAAGTGGTCTACATATCTACAAAAAAATACACTTGAACATTAATTATAAGAAGGGAAGTACCAATCATGTTGTAAATTTTCTCAGTTGGCCCTGAGTTGTAGAAGTAACTATTGTTCTCAACTCGTATGGTCACGAGACCTCTAGATGGCCGCAACTATATAAGAATGATCCAAAGTTCACCACCGCTTACTGGATGCTAGTGGATGGCAAGCAAGTTCAAAATTTCCACCTCTAAGATGCATTATTATGCTACCTTGGATACCTTTGTGTTCCTTTAAGTGAGCGTTCCAAATTGATTTGGGAGGAGCACTACAATCAGGTAGCAGGACACTTCGGTGTGGGAAAACTATGGTTGTGCTAACAATATATTTTTATTGGCCAAACCTCCAACAGGACGTTGGAGAATACATCAGATCCTACACTTCCTATGCTATCGCCAAGCCAACCATCAAGAATCACGACCTGTACACTACTTTGCTTATTCCCAGCCACCCCTCGGAATCTATATCCATGGACTATCTATCGGGCCTCCCTTCTACCAAGCATGGTAATGACTGTGTATTTGTGGTCGTGGAAATTTTTTCTAATATGACTATATTGTCGACTTGCAAGAAGAGTATCACAACAAATGAAACTGCTAAAATATTCTTTGAACAAGTATGGGTACATTTTGGAATCCCTCAAATGATTATATCCAATCGAGATAGCAGGTTCCTGAGCACATTCTAACTGAGCCTCTGGATATTATTGGACACTAAGCTCACCATTTCGACCACATTCCATCCTCAGATTGATGGTCAGACATAGGTCTTCAACAAGATGATAGTGCACATACTACACTTGTACAACTCAAGCATCCACGAACTTGGGATGAGAGCCTTCCTTATGTGAAACACAATTACAACAAATCTCTCCATAGCTTGACTGGTCGCAATAATTTTCAAGTGGGTATGGTTTTTCAACCATTGTGTCCGATTGATGTTGTTATGCATTATCCACTACACATACATAATCCACACATGTATAGTCTGAGGTTGATAAAGAAACTCATTTTATCGAACACATCGAACACATCTACCAACAAGTGCAAGAAATATTGGATAAGTCCAATGCCAAGTACAAGCAATGACATGATCAACATTGGGTGCCGCACAAGTTTTAGGTGGGTGACAAAGTTTGGTTGCATTTGTAGAAATACCGCCTTACCAGAGCCCATCAGAAGCTCACATCACTCCGATATGGGTCTTACACCATCATTAAGGCTGTGGGAGACAATTATTTTGAGCTCAACATTCCCCCATTACTTGGCCTACACCTAGTGTTCAATGTGGATTTCCTTTGACTATACTTTCCATCATTAAAAATTACACCAATAGAGATAAACCTAGACTACATGGAACAAACCACAACTGATTGGATCATGGACACACATATCAAGAACACTTACTATCACAAGATCCAAATGTATCAGGTTTTCAAAACTGGCCAACTCCTACACTAAGGCAAGTGGCTCACCATGGACCAATTTCAGCATAAGTTTCCCCATCTCATGGAGGAACTCAACGTAACGGGTACCATTTATTTCTAAGGGGGGAGGAATGATCCGGGTGGATATTGGTGGCTACCCATCTATTCCACTTGGACCCCCACCATTTTTTCTTTCATTTTCCTTAATTGTAGCACAATTTACTATTTTTGGTAGTTTTTAGGCCCCTAAACATCTGTAGCCATTTTTAGGACCTAAAAGACGTTTTTTTGGAAAATAAGAAAACTCGTAGCCTGTATTCCTTGAATATATATTTCTAACGAGGTATCATTCGCATCTAACAAAGATCATATGGAAGTTGATGTACAAATTTACCCCAATGGGGACCGTTGACTTTTGGCGCTTCATTTCCTAGGGTTAGGTTTTTGGATGTTTAGGGTTTTCCATTGTTTCTCAATAACAAATAGGCCATAGAGCCTAATTGTAACACAATTTAGAAGGCATGTATCCACCACATCTTTTCTCAGAGATAAACTACCATCACCTGAGCTAGTTTATTTCCATTCTACATGTAAACAAATTTCAGTTCTTTGTTATTAATGAATTGAAGTTTTTTTTTCACTGTATCTATGTGTTTCTGTTCATATCTTTAATTAATTATATTCCTTCATTAATATGGATAAACCTTCCTGTTATGGTGGAGGGTTCAGTGGTGGGTGGAATCGTTCCCAATCCCAATTTGGTAACGCTTCCATCACTTAATGCTTTGATAGTTATAGTAGTGGAAAGGCTTTCATCAATAATGAAGGTGAAGTAGGTGAGAATTGGAATAGGTTCACATTGCTGGTGGTTTAACTATTTGGTTCCTGAATTTCAAGTTTCGTGAATGACTTGAAAAAAAATATCAGGTTATAAGAATATTTACTGAGTACAGAGTGTTTCCATATGGTCTCCTAAGAGCTTAATCTTATGCTTGATGTTTTCTTCAATGAAATCATTTACTTATCAAACATTGTGATCTTAGTTGTGTCTCTTTCCTTTGAAAAAATGATGTATATTAAATTTCCCCATATTATAGAGGCTGACCAATGCTCTTATCTACTTAAAAATCTATTGCAATCATTTGGTAAAATTTTTTGAAGTTAATTGTATCTATTTCCTTTGAAACAATGATGTGTATTAATTTTCTCCATATTATTGAGACCGACTTACTGGTCAATCTACAAACTAGATGCAAAATAATCATCTTATTCCTAATATAACTAATTTCTTCTCAATGAGACTAGTTTTTAGTGTTGCACCAACAATCAATTTGTTGAATGAGATGCTATAGAGATACGTTGGTGGAAAGTCTATGAATTTCCAAGGATTAGTTAATCAATCACTTGCCACCAAGAATTTGGAGCTGTAGTGAGCATCTAATTAATTGCGGCTATAGAGAACCTTTAGGACTCAAATCCTTAATACGTGAAAACAAATAAATGTGTCCATGTACCCACTGATTTCAGGATGTGACATGGAATGCTGCAAACCAAGAAAAATGTGCATCATCAGGTTATAAATATAGCATTCAAAGTCTGAAAAGGATCAATACACATAACTATGAATGCATATAAAAAAAAGAGTAATAAGAATTGCGTCTAATAAGTCCAAATGCCAATAAATAATATATAGAACATTTCAAGAAAAAGTCTAGTGGTGGCTTACCTCTACCTTTGCATGGAATGCTAGAGGGCATTCACTTACATGACATTCTATCTTCTGGAAAGGTCACATTGGCTCATCTGTCCTGAAAAATGCAAAGAAATGCACCCAAAACTAAATATGGATGAACTAAAATCTGAAGGATACATGATCGAATGATCCACTGGAAACCAAAAGCCCACAAAAATAATGACACATTCTATTAATGAGAAAATTTTACTCCATGATTTAAATTAATGTGAAACTTCTACAAGTATTAAGATTTAAGTTTCACTGCTTCAGTAAAAATAAGAAAGATAAATTGAAAGAAAAAACAAAGGTAAGATTGTCTACCTCTTCTCCACAACCAAGGAATTAACCCTTCAATGCCACCAATTTTTTCCTCCAGAGGCCTTGTAATGCTCGAACTGAAAAATAAATTCAAAGAAGTTTGTCATATTCCACGTCATTGTCATATGATTCATAACGGCCATTTCAACTCCTATAAAGAGAGCATTGCTAATGAAATATATAGCTAATATAAAACCATCTCATCTTCAATGAAGAATAATCATCATCTTTTCACGCCATTAAGATAAAAAGAGAGCATACACAATATATACCTCTAAATGTTTGTGAGATTGCTCTACTTTAATTTTTTCTACAAAGAAAAGTACTTATAGACCACTACAATGGTTATTGTACCATATAAAATATGCTTATAGATGGATTTATGTTCATCATAAAGACTAACCCCCTCGTCTGTCCAACCCTTGATAAGAAAAAAATCAATATATACAACACCATATGACAAATAAGTTTTGGATATTAAAAAAATTCTAGTTTCCACTTTAGGGTAACAACTTATAGAGACACACTCATTTTGGTGGGATGATTTTTCTTAGATGAGCTCTCTCGTTCATATCTTCCAATTCATGGGATGTTATTCTACTTATTCCATCAGATGCACTCTGATCTATGCTTCACATCATGCATGATAACTTTAAAAATGATTCTACCATGTTATATTAGCTCCTATGCCTCACTTCTTAGATTTTGTATGGACTCGCAAATGGTATTTCATGCATGATATTTATTTTAGTTAATGTGCTATGTTCTCGTATGTGGGTATACTACTTAGACATGATGATTATGGTTTCTTTATTAAGTTTTGAACACAAAAGCTCTGGGTATAATATAATAACATGTATTAACAATAAATATTTTATTACTTTGTCTCCTATAACATGGGGGGACATATTTTTCCTTAGATAAGTGTTATCCAATCTTGGGTAAATTCATAATACTAGTTTTTTTTATGGCGTGTTTTTGAATAATAATAATAATCATCATCATCTAATTTAAATGTAATATTCAAGTCATGTAACAGTAAAGTCAGACAACAAACTGGTGTATGATACCATTTATTTATGGGACAAGGGATTCATTTTTTAGTTTTGTTTATAACATACTTTTTAGCCAATCTATACACTGTAGGTTTTAACCTTGTAAAAAAATTATCTGCAAACGAACTATTAAAACATAAAATAAAAAATAACGAGAGCATAAATCATAAAAAAAATATACACAAATATTTTTCCCCGGATCCCAAAATCGGGACTACCAACTTGATTTTTCATTATTTTCCTTTCAATGTTACAATACATATAAATGCATGCTGAAGCATTCATAAACCCCAATCCAATAGCCATGGATTAGAACATAATCACAGTTCCCTTGACCAAATCTACAAAATACCATGGAAAAAAACCATAATGCCCAAAATGATGTGCTAAACCCATGCACAAAACCATAGTAGGTCTTCCCACCTAACATAACACACACCCAAAATTCTCCCACTTGTTTTATTCTTTCCATAGGGGGCCATATGAGAGTTTAGTCATTGGTCCAACCCTGCGACGCACATTTTTTCTCTACACCAAGAGTACTTCTCAGTGCTCATAGGTTTCGTCAATGCATCTGCAACATTATTGAAAGTGTCCACCTTTACTAGCAACACCTTTTTATCCCCAACCATATCTCTCACAAAGTGATACTGAACATCAATGTGCTTTGTATTTGAATGATAAGCAGGGTTCTTAGCCAAGAAAATCTCACTTTGGTTATCACAGTCTATCCTTATAGCTCGCTACACCAACCCCAAACTTCAACACAATCTCTACAACCAAACTACTTCCTTACTTGCATGAGTGACTGCCATGTATTCAACCTCTGTAGTTGAAAGAGCCACTACACATTGTCATTTTGTCATCCAACTGACTTCTCCTTCAAATAGGTTAAACACATACCCACTTGTAGATCTTCTCTAATCTAGACCACCAACCCAGTTTTAATCAACAAAGCCATTGATATTCAAAACTCTGTCCAATCCTGGTCTTCCCTAGTAGAAAAAACCACAATCACTAGTGCCATGCAAATACCTGAAAACCCACTTCACTACTGTCCAATGCTCCTTCCTTGGCCTTTACATAGACCTGCTCAATAGTCCCAATGCATTTGAAATGTATGGCCTAGTGCATACCATTGCATACATTAGGTACCCGATGCACTTGCATAGGGAACATAGGACATGTACTCTTCTTCTTCTTATGTCTTGTGCCACTGTTCAACAGATAAATTTATACCTAAAGGAATAGGAACCTTAACCAATTTACTATCCTGCATACTGAACCTCTGTAATATTGTCTTGACATACTTCCTCTGGTTTAACCAGAGCTTCCTCTTTGCTCGATCTCATTTAATTTCCGTGCCCAAAATATATTCCGCAGCACCAAGATCCTTCATGTTGAATTTGGAGAACAATTGGGTCTTCAAATCCCGAATAATTTCTTTGTCATTTCCAACCAGCAACATATCATCCACATAAAATACCTAATAAATAACATGGTCACCAATTAATTTAAAATACCCACAGTGATCCTGTTTTCTTCTGGTGAAGCCAAGTCCCCATATATATGTATCAAATTTCTGATACCACTTCCTTGGTGATTGTTTTAACCCATACAAAGACTTTTTTTAACCTGCATACTAGTTCTTTCTTACCCTTCACCACAAATCTTTCAGGTTTCTTCATGTAGATCTCCTCTTCCATATCCCCGTGAAGAAATGATGTCTTCACATCCATATTTTCTACCTCAAAATAAAATGCAACAACAACAGATAAAATTAATCTAATAGAAGTTACCTTGGTAACAGGAGAAAAAATATCACCAAAATCAATTCCCTACACTTGGGAATAAACTTTTTCTACCAACCTAGCTTTATATTTCTCCACCTTTCCTTCTACATTCATTTTCTTCTTAAACACCCATTTTCTTCCAATGGGTTTCGTTCCATTCGACAACTCCACCAGATCCCATGCCTCATTTTTGTGCAAGGATGCCATTTCATCAACCATGGCCTCCTTCCAGAGTTTTCCATCCTCTGAATCCACTCCCTCCCTGTCAATTCAGGGATCACAATTAGTGATAGATAAAGAAAAATTTTAACATACAACATATGGAATATACCTTTCTGGTTGCCTTCTTTCTCGAACTAATCTTCTCGTATCTGGAGTTTGTGGCTCTTACTCTTCTGAATCTTGTTCTGCTGTAGATTCTGATTCTTCCTCCTTTAGATCAAACTCTATCTTATCAGGTTCCTTTGGTAGGAATTCATTTTTAACAAAATATTTCACCTCTCTAAATACCACATCTCAGCTATACAAAAGCTTCCTTGTTTATGGGTTCCAGAGCTTATAACCTTATAAACCATCCTTATACCCAATAAAAATGCACCTTTCATATTTACTATCCAACTTGGTTCTTTTATCCTTTGGAAAATGTACATATGAATCACAACCAAATAACTCAGATGTGAAAGAGAATGTTTCTTACCAGTTCATACCTCATGTGGACTCTTATCCTCCAACGCTGATGAAGGTGATCTGTTAACCAGGTAACATGCATTCTCTACTGCCTCTGCCCAAAATTCCTGTCATAACTTGACACCACTGAGCACGCTTCTTGTATTTTCCATTAACATCTTGTTCATTATTTCTGTAACTCTGTTTTGTTGAGGTGTGTATGGAGTAGTATTCTATCTTTCTATACCAAACTTATTACATAACTCTTCAAATTCCTTCTTGCAAAACTCTCCACCATTATCTATCCTCAACACCCTTTTCTTCTTCTCTGTCTAGTTTTCCACTAGAGCCTTAAATTATTTAAACCTTTCAAAGACTTTAGATTTCTTCCTGAGGAAATGTATCCATGTATTCCTTGAGAATTCATCTATAAATGACACATAGTACACATAATTACCCAGTGATAGAACCGACACAATTCGAAACACATCATTGTGCATACACTCTAATATCTTGTTCGCCCTCTAAGCACGAGAAGGGAAACTCACCCGATTCTAATTCCAATATACAAAATGTTCACAAAAATTGAAATACAGAGAGAAGTTAGACATACCTTCTACCATACCATTACCATGCAGTATTCAAAGGCCCTTCTCTCCAATATGTCTAAGTCTTTGATGCCATAGGATGGTATTTTCTCCAAGGACCACTATGATTTCTACTCCACTTTTAGGAACCACAAAATTGTTGAACCCATCAATAATAGTTCTACCCAGAAGCTTGTATAGAGTTCCAATCCAAACTCCCCGCATCAATACTAGTGCTCTGCGAACCATCTTACAGATTAATATCTTTCTCGAACTCTATTTTTACACATGCATTGTCCATATAGCTTACAAAAATTAGATTTCTGGCCAATGCATGAATATGTAGAACACTAGGAGATGTTCTAAACCTTCCACCTTGCAACTTCAACTTGAATTTTCCTCGTTCGATGATTCTAGCCTTCTTGTCATCACCACCATCATATTTATCATACTTGTAGAACCACTCCCTATGGGGGGTGAAGTGAAAGGATGCACCCAATTCAATCAACCATGCCTCATGATCTACATGTGTATTTGAAGAAGAAGCCAAGTACACATCCTCACCTTCATCTAAGGTGGTTATATCCTCTGTAGAAGGAGCATCATCAGATCCCTTTCCTTTCTCAGAAGATTTTGATCTACAATCCTTTTTGAAGTGCCCTTCCTTTCCACATTTTTAGCACACCTTTACAGGCTTTCCTGGAGATTTAGATCTCCCACTCGAGAACTTATTTTTGTTTCTATTCTGGGACCGTTCTCATACAGACAAGGCATCTCCATTCTGCCCCTCGATATTGTTCTGTCTCATTTCCTCCAACAACAAGGCTTAGACAATTTCATCAAACTTCAAGGTAGTTGTATTGCTACCTATTGAAACAAATAGTTTATCCCGTGAATCTAGTAGAGAACACAACAAACTGATGCACTTATCTTCATCTAAAATTTTAATATAAACAGATAAAAATTGACTTACCATAGTATTGAAGGCGTTCAAATGCTTTGTCACCAAGTATCCATCCTTCATCCTCAGATTATACAACTTTTTCCGTAGGAAAAATTTATTCACCAGAGACTGAGATTGGTACAAAGTACCTAACTTGTTCCATAAAGACTTTGTTGTAGCTTCCCCAGATACATTCAACAATAATGAATCTGAGATACACAACCGTATTGTGTTCTTTTCCTTCCCATCCAATTTCGTCCAGTATTCATCTGACATTGCCGTTGGTTTATTACCCGGATCTACTATGATACACTGATATTTATCCACCAGCAGATCCTCCATCTTGAGCTTCCACAACTCAAAACTCTGACCATTAAATTTATCGATCTCTATATTTCCACTGCTCGCCATCTTCTTTCACCGCAATAATCGATTACCCAGATCTCCCACTGAACATGGTCTACCATAGGCTAAAAAAAAAAAACCCCTCAACAACAAAGACATCCCCTTGAAGCCAAAACAACTCTGATACCAAATGTAGGTTTTAACCCTGTACAAAAATTGTCTGCAAACGAAATCTTAAAACAAAAAATAAACAATAGCGAGAGCATAAATCATTAAAAATATATACACAAATATTTTTCCTTGGATCCCAAAACTGGGACTACCACCTTGATTTTTCATTATGTTCCTTTCAATATATATATATATATATATATATATACATGTTGAAGCATTCATAAACCCCAATCCATTAAACCTATATTAGAACATAACCATATTTCCCTTGACAAAATCTACAAAATACCATGGACATAAAACCATCATGCCCAAAACCATGTGCTAAACCCATGCACAAAACCATAGGTAGGTCCGCCCACCTAATATAACACAGACCCAAAATACACCAAATTGGTGTATGAAACTCACTTGACTGCTAAAATATAAGGGTATTTACATACTCTACCCCACTTTGGATCTGGATTTGTGATCTCTTATGAAGGAGCACAAATTATTTACTTTTAGGGTGGCAAGAAATTCCATAATGAGACACTTGTTTTTTTTCATAATGCCTCCATAAGATTATCTTGTGTTTATTTCTCTTGGAATGGCCATAATGAAACTTTCTTATGAATATTTAATGGATTATTCTTCCTTCCCTCCACGATTGAAACAAAAAATTCACACATATACATCAAGCATGTTTTTGCATAAGAAAATTTGGAATTAGAAAATTTTATAATGAATCTTTTAGTGTTGAAGAAATAAGATGTAATTGATTCTAAAACTTTTGTTTTAAAAATACCGTGTATTGATTTCACACATCACCATCTCAAAGAGTCATATTACAAACAATATTTTATCCTTCATAACTTACTTCCATGTTTGCACTTACACAACTTAGCTATTTGCATGCATGAATATCACTTGCTAGAAATCCAACATCACTTGAATTAACTATATTTGTTGCCTAGGTTGTGCATATTTTCTCATGTCATCCCTACTATACAATGTGGATAGGTTGCATCATGGGCATATAAACATATCATTGTTTGTATATCCTAGAAACAACCATGTGAATCACCAAAAAGGTGAGGCCATTGAAAAAATTAACCAAATATTTAAAATGATGAAGGCATTGGTCATTGAACTCTATCAATTATTTGTGAGATGAACCATAACTATTGGGTATGTGTTATATTCTTTCCACGACTAAGCACACGCCCATAACTATTGGGTATGTGTTTTGTGCATGGTTTTGCACATGGTTTTGGAATAGTGTTTTGTATATGCTTTAACAGATGGGACAAGGGAGTGCTGATTTATGTTCCCAGCTCAGGTTAATGATTAAGGTTCATGTATGCTTGGCCCTGTATATATATGTGTTGTAACACTAAAAGGAATATAATGAAATATCAAGCTGGTCGTCCTGATTTGGGATCCAGGGGAAAATCTCTGTGTTTATCTATTTTATGTTTTATGATCTTGCTATTGTTTATTTTATATTATAAGATTCATTTGTAGATAATTTTTGTTCAGGGTTAAAACCTACATTTGGTATCAGAGCTGTTTCAGCTTCAAGGGGACACCTTTGCTGCTGAGGGTTTTTTGCTCAGGCTTGAGGTAGACCCTGTTTAGTGGGAGATCTGCGGGATCAATTCTTGCAGTGAAAGAAGATGGCAAGCGGCGGAAAGATAGAGATCGAGAAATTTAATGGTCAGAGTTTTGAGTTGTGGAAGCTCAAGATGGAGGATCTACTGATGGATAAAGATCAGTGGATCGCGGTAGATCCAGGTACTAAACCAACGATAATGTCAAATGAAGACTGGAAGAAACTGGATCAGAAGGCTAAGAGCACAATACGGTTATGTGTCTCAGATTCAATATTGTTGAATGTATCTGGGGAAGCTACGACGAAGAATTTGTGGGAAAAACTTGGGACTTTGTACCAATCTAAGTCTCTGGTAAATAAGTTTTTCTTGCAGAAAAAGCTGTTTAACCTGAGGATGAAGGATGGAGACTCGGTGACAAAGAATTTGAACGTATTCAATACTATGGTAAGTCAGCTGTCATCTCTTGATATTAAAATCTTAGATGAAGATAAGTGCATCAATTTGTTTTGTTCTATACCAGACTCGTACGACAGCCTGGTTATTGCAATAGGTAGCAATACAAATACCTTGAATTTTGATGACATTGTCTCAGCCTTGTTGTCAGAGGAAATGAGACGGAGAAATATGGAGGGCCAGAATGGAGATGCCTTTTCTGTACGAGGAAGGTCCCAAAACAGAAACAAGAATAAGGTTTCGAGTGGGAGATCCAAATCTAGAGGGAGATCTAAATCTCCTGGAAATTTTGTAAAGGTATGCTAGAAATGCGGAAAGGAAGGGCACTACAAAAGGGAGTGCAGATCTAAAGCTCCCGAGAAAGGAAAGGGATCTGATGATGCTCCTTCTGCAGAGGAAAAAACCACCTCGGATGAAGGTGGGGATGTGTATTTGGCTTCTTCTTCAAATACACATGTAGATCATGAGTCATGGTTGATTGAATCAGGTGCATCCTTTCACTTCACTCCCCATAAGGAGTGGTTCTGCGAGTATGAGAAATATGATGGTGGTGATGTCTTCCTACGGGATGATAGGAAGGCCAGAATCGTTGGACGTGGAAAGGTCAAGATGAAGCTGCAAGGTGGAAGGATTAGAACACTTCCTGGTGTTCTGCATATTCCTGCATAGGCCAAAAATCTGATTTCTGTAAGCAAGATGGATGATGTAGGTGTAAAAACAGTGTTCGAGAAAGATTCCTGTAAGATGGTTCGAGGAGCACTGGTATTAATGCAGGGAGTTCGGACTGGAACTATGTACAAGCTAGAAGGTAGGACTGTTATTGATGGGTGTAACAGTTCTATGGTTCCTGAAAGTGGAGCGTAAAGCCTAGCTGTCTCTGGAGAAAAGACCATGCTATGGCATCAAAGGCTTGGACATATTGGAGAGAAGGGCCTTCAGATACTACATAGAAATGGTATGGTAGAAGGTATGTCTAATTTCTCTTTGGATTTCGATTTCTGTGAACATTGTGTATATGGGAAGCAGAATCGGGTGAGTTTTCCTTCTGGTGCTAAGAGGGCGAACAAGATATTAGAACTTGTGCACAGTGATGTGTTTGGGCCTGTGTCAGTTCCATCACTGGGAAAGTATGTGTATTATGTTTCATTCATAGATGGCTTCTCAAGGAATACATGGATATATTTCTTGAGGAAGAAATTTGAATTATTTGACAAATTTAAAGAATTTAAGGCTCTGGTGGAAAACCAGACAGAGAAGAAGATAAAGGAGGACAGATAATGGTGGGGACTTCTGAAAGAAGGAATTTGAAGATTTCTGTAAGAAGTGTGGTATAGCACGGCAGAAGACTACTCCATACACACCTCAGCAAAATGGAGTTGCAAAAAGAATGAACAGAACACTGATGGAAAAGGCAAGAATCATGCTCAGTGGTACCGGGTTAGGACAAGAATTCTGGGCAGAGGCAGTGGAGACTGCATGTTACTTAGTTAATAGATCACCTTCATCAGCGTTAGAGGATAAGACTCCACATGAGGTATGGACTGGTAAGAAACCCTCTCTTTCACATCTAAGGGTATTTGGATGTGATGCATATGTACATGTTCCAAAGGAGAAAATGACCAAGTTGGATAATAAATATGAAAGGTGCATCTTTATTGGGTATAAGGATGGTTTAAAGGGTTACAAGCTTTGGAACCCAGAAACAAGGAAGGTTGTGTACAGCCGAGATGTGGTGTTTAGAGAAGTGAAAGATGTTGTTAAACATGAAGTCCTACCAAAGGAACCCGAGAAGATAGAGTTTGAGCTAAAGGAGGATGAATCAGACTCTACAACAGAAGAAGACTCAGAAGATGAAGAGCCACAAACTCCAGCTTTGAGAAGATCAGTTCGGGAAAGAAGGCAACCAGAAAGGTATAGTCCATCTGCTTTCTGTTCAGGTTTTGCCTTAAATATAACTGATGATGATCCCAGAACTGTCAGGGAGGCAGTAGATTCAGAGGATGGAAAACTCTGGAAGGAGGCCATGGTTGATGAAATGGCATCCTTGCACAAAAATGAGGCATGGGATCTGGTGGAGTTGCCGGCTGGAAGGAAGCCCATCGAGAGCAAATGGGTGTTTAAAAAGAAGATGAATGTAGAAGGCAAGGTGGAGAAATACAAAGCTCGGTTGGTAGCAAAAGGTTATTCCCAGGTGCCGGGAATTGATTTTGGTGATATTTTTTCTCCTCTTGCCAAAGTTACTTCTATTAGATTACTTTTATCTGTTGCTGCTGCATTTGATTTTGAGATAGAACAGATGGATGTGAAGACAACATTTCTTCACGGGGATCTAGAAGAGGAGATCTACATGAAGCAACCCGAAGGCTTTATGGTGAAGGGTAAGAAAGAACTAGTATGCAGGTTGAAGAAGTCTCTGTATGGGTTAAAACAGTCACCAAGGATGTGGTATCAGAAATTTGATACCTATATACGGGAACTTGGCTTCACCAGAAGCAAGGAGGATCACTGTGTTTATTTTAAATTAATTGGTGACCATGTTATTTATTTGGTCTTGTATGTGGATGATATGTTGTTGATTGGAAATGATAAAGAAATTATCCAAGATTTGAAGACCCAACTGTTCTCCAAATTCGACATGAAGGATCTTGGTGCTGCAAACTATATTTTGGGCATGGAAATTAAGAGAGATCGAGAAAAGAGGAAGCTCTGGTTAAACCATAGGAAGTATGTCGAGACTATATTGCAGAGGTTCAATATGCAGGATAGTAAACCGGTGAATGTTCCTATTCCTATAGATGTAAAGCTATCTGCTGAACAGTGTCCCAGGACACAAGAAGAAGAGGAGGATATGTCCTGTGTTCCATATGCAAGTGCAGTGGGTAGCCTGATGTATGCAATGGTCTATAATAGACTAGACATTGCACATGCAGTGGGAGTATTGAGCAGGTTTATGTCAAACCCAGGGAAGGAGCATTGGACAGCAATGAAGCGGGTTTTCAGATATTTACATGGCACTAGTGATTATGGATTGTGCTACCAGGGAAGACCAGGATTGGAAATAATGTTGGACATTCATGGTTTTTCTGATGCAGACTGGGCTGGAGATCTGGACCAAAGAAGATCTACAAGTGGGTATGTGTTTAGCCTATTTGGAGGCTCAATCAGTTGGATGAGTAAAAGAAATTTTGTAGTGGCTCTTTCAACTACAGAGGTAGAATACATAGCAGCCACTCATGCAAGCAAGGAAGCAGTTTGGTTGCAGAGATTGTATTCAAGTATGGGGTTGGTACAACAAGCTATAAGGATAGACTGTGATAGCCAAAGTGTAATTTTCTTGGCTAAGAACCCTTCTTATCATTCAAAGACAAAGCACATTGATGTTCAATATCACTTTGTTATAGATATGGTTGAGGCTAAAAGGGTGTTGCTGGTAAAGGTGGACACTTTGAAGAATGTTGTAGATGCATTGACAAAGTCTGTGAGCACTCAAAAGTTCTCTTGGTGTAGGGAAACAATGGGCGTTGAAGAATTGGGCCAATGACTAAGCTCTCCTATGGCCCCCTGTGGAAAGAAAACAACAAGTGGGAGAATGTTGGGTATGTGTTATATTCTTTCCTTAATTTCTGGTGGGTAGTCCGCGCCCATGGTTTTGTGCATGGTTTTTCACATGGTTTTGGGGTATGATGGTTTTCGGCCCCTTGTATTTTTGTAGATCCGATCAAGGGAACTACGGTTATGTTCTAATATATGGTTAATGGATTAGGGTTCATGTATGCTTCAGCATGTATATATATGTGTTGTAACACTAAAAGGAATATAATGAAAAATCAAGCTGGTCATCCCAATTTGGGATCCAGGGGAAAATCTCTGTGTTTATCTGTTTTGTGTTTTATGCTCTCGCTATTGTTTATTTTCTGCTATAAGATTTGTGTGTAGATAATTTCTGTTAAGGGTTAAAACCTACATTAACAATGAAATCGAACAAATCCGCATTGACCCCTACCCTTATATATATTTTGCTAAAACCAAGGATTTGATAACACAATGTGACATTACCAAATCCAAGCTAGGTCATGTCATGAGACATTTTTCTTTGATATGAACCCTTTTCTAGAAGTATTATTATTTCATATTAAATAATAAAAATATCTAAATCCATTTGACTTTAATTATTTTTGAATGCCAATCTTCACTAATAATATTAATAACTATTCATCTTCTATATAGGAACAATATCATCGAACAACCCCTCGAATGGCCCCTTGTCAGGAGGAGTTGTGTTAGGTTCCAACATACAAATTAGACAAAATTTTGAGGGGTCTTTTGAGCGCACTATAGGTACACAATTGATTTCTAGTAAACATGTTCAAGACTATGCTATAAATTCAATGTATAACATGCTAATAGTTGATAGGTGCACGATTCTTGCTTGAGGTTGGCAGTAATTATTTGAGTACTCCGCCTTCGAGAAGAAACCAACTGTTTGATAGAGTTGGTTCAAGTAAAATCTAAATATAAATCTTGAAATGAGATGTTTAATGCACATAAATTTATCACATGTGTCTCATACTTGTGATTGATAATTTCCTATAAATTGTAGAGCCCATACATATAGATCTACTAACAGGGTTTCGAGAACAATTAGGCATGATTATGATGGGTCTTCTTCACATGGTAGAGGTACACACTTGATTTCTAGTTAACATGTTCAAGTCTATACAATATATAAATTTAATTTTTAACAAGTGAATACTTTCGTCTTTCGCACACATTTAATGTGAAAAAATATTATCATCCATAGGTGAATTCTCTCAGTGTGAGGATGTCCATGTTGATTCTGAGCGAGCCGTCTAGAAGAATTCAGGTGAGGAGTATACTTAAACCTTGTTCAAGATATGATTAATGTTAAAATTGATCCCATCTCTAATACTTATGCATAATTGAAAATTTGATGTTTTATACGAGTAATAGCTCTGAGCTTGTTTCCTGGTCCAATGGATCAATAAATGCTCAAAATTAAAAGTTATTGAAATGAATTGATATTAGCGCCAAAATGAAGATCTCATCGCCTTGAATCCAACGCAACTAGTTTCACTAAAAAATAATATCATATGCTCCCGATATCACATTCTGACCAATTTTCCAAATAACTAAAATTTTAGAAGTTGAAGTTGCAGGTAGCCCAATCAACAGTCCGTACGCTATCTAGGCATATGAATGGGTTTGGTGATTTTATGTTTTTGGTCCAATGACTAGTTGATAAGTGCCCTTTTATTATTGGTTTGTGGTTGGCACAAATTCATTGGTTTATGGATTGTAGAGGTGGTCGAATTAGGAGAGGCCACATGGGCCAATGGGTGGCCGCTACATGGCCTCCCTGGGTTGGTGTAAAATTTTGGTATGGGTCTCAACCAACCTCCAGGAGAATCGAACACACGAAATACCAATCAACATCACAATGCTCGACTGTTCCTCCACACATGTTCCTTGTTATACATAGGAGTCAGGTTCATGTTTAAAGTTGATTTCATTGTACATTGGGCGTTAGGGAACGGGGTTAACCAAAACCCAACACCATAGATCAATTTAACCAATATAGTTTGAAAAAATTTAAAATCAGTGACAAAAACCACGGTGTTAAATTACCATACCCTAGTTGGTTGGCAGGTTCAAACTTCTGATGGAAACCGCGGTGAAACCACAATGTATGTGGAGTTATGGCGGGGAGTGGAACCTGCCTTGGGTGGGGTTCAAGAACCTAACCATAACATATGACATGACCACAGTTTCGGATTAGGGTTTGGATAATGGTATGGCATGGAAAATTCAAACTTAACCACTATGGGAATGAACCCAACCACATATCTAACCATGGTCCAGCCCTGTTCAACCTTTTGGAGGGAGTGGTTCAAACCGAACTGAGATAAATGGTGGAGATTATTCCAAGTGACCCTTTTTTATCGGGTCAGTGGGGTTGTCAACATTTAAAGGGTTCGACAATATGCACCTAAGCCGACGCAAATCTCGATGGTTTTGGGAAATTTTTTCACTCCATGTGGCCGAAAAATTCAGAAACTCTAGGATGGATCGTAGGTGGGTGAAAATTGGAGCATAATTAGCAGGAAAATTTTTCTCATGCATAAATCAGTCACTTTTTTACCTTTTTGAGTGAAAAAAGAGCCCATCTAGGGGATTTTGACAGTTTTGGAGCCACTGGAGAATATTTTTTCATTCTAAGCATTGAAAATGTTTGTAAACACATATTTTTGAGCATAATGAAAGAGGCCCAACATTGGAAGCTTGGCTAAGAGATGTATCCCAAGAGGGGTGAACTCCTTCATCATTTATTGTCTTGTGTTTGTGGTTATGGTACTACTGTCTCTATAATTTTCTACAAAACTGAGATAAAAACCCTAAAAAACCTTCAAGTTTACATTTACAAATCAGATTGGTATCAGAGCTTTGGTTCTTTGGTTGTTTTGAGGGTTTAATTCTGTTGCAAGTGTTTCTAATGCTTACAAGGTTGAAGCTCAAAAAGGAGAAGGAAAACTTGTGGGAGTAAGTCCTCAAGCTTGTTCAAGGAGAGCACATTTTCCACAATCTCCACCACAAGTTTCACCAAAGGCCTCACCAGTCATGGCACATCAAGGAGAGTCTGATAATATGACTGAGGATGAGAATGCTTTTAGGAAAGTATTATTTAACATGACTGAGATGGTGAAATTTCTCTATGAGGAGAGGAATTCAAGGTTGCACGGTGAGAGTTAAAATCCTCCAAAGAGAGATGGAGGAAATGGTGATAAACCACCTCTAACTCCACCTTTCTCCTCACCCCCATCTTCACCATCAACATCATATACATCAACCCCATCACATACACCTCCACATTCTTCAAAGGGACATGGTGTGACTCCATTTTTGAAACTTGACATAAATTTTGAATTGCCTATGTATAATGGAGAGGTAAATGTTGAGAAATTAGATAATTGGGTTCATCATCTTGAAGTGTATTGCAAGATACAAAGGATCAAAGACGATGAAACCAAAATTAATCTTGATTCATTAAGGTTGGAAAGTACAACACTCATTTGGTAAGATCATAACTTCTTCGAATAATTTTGTGGCTACATTAAGAAGAAAATTTTGTCCTTTAGCATACGTGCAGAAAGCTATCATGGATTAGAAAAACTTTAGGCAATTAAAGGGTCAAAGTGTGCAAATTTATACCCAAGAGTTTAGAAGAAGAGCATTGATATTGGGTGTATATTTATCCTCTCAAGACACTTTCTCAACTACAATAGAGGTTTACATAGCTACTTGAGACACACTATTTTCATGTTTAACCCTACAAATTTAGATGAGGTTTGTGTATAGGAAAATCATTTAGAAGCAAGAGGGAAAAATGTTCCAAAAGAGGGTAGCAAAAATCAATTTAAGGGTGGAGACAAAGGAAAGGGTAAATTCAAAGGAAAAGGGAAGGAAAATGCTTCCATCAAGAGAGAGGGAGAAAAATTAAAATGCAAGAATTGTTCAAAGGAAGGCCACAATGAAGATCACTGTTGAAATGTTTATTTTTTGTATCATCGGATGTGATATAAGTCTCAAACATTTTGGAGAATCTTAGACACATGCATTACAAATAACCCAGAAATCGTTTTGGGAAATTCCACCCAGAAACAATTTTGTAAGAAAAATCAATTATTTTTAATGAGACCCTAAGTCTAACTTAGGAAATTAAAATAATTAATCAGTATTAATGTAAACTCTGGGTGAATCTTCTAGATAAAACAGATCAAGTCTAATATAATCTTAGCTATTGATTAGAGATCTAATCTCGACCATTGATTTTTCAACTAGAAGGCTATAAAGGAAGACTTGAGGGTCATTTGTAAAATACACCAAGAGGATCTAGAGTTCGATTTTTTTTTTACAAAGAAGTGCTCAGAAGAAAATAATATCTAAGTGATTCTTGATTGTAGTGGAGGGGTGGAGTAATTATTGTCAGAGATCTTCCTGAGCCAAAGAATACATCGCGGAGAAGACATAGAGTATATCAATAGAGGCAACATAGCATCTACACAGAGGCAACACATTCCCACCCATAGGCAACACTACAACATTGAGGATATTCAAAATTCAGCTTAGGATCAGTCAGATCTAGTGCTGAAAAGTCGGGGTGACCAGAAGTGGCCAGAGGTTTAGATCCTGCCAGCAGAAGACCAACAGTGCAGAAACCACGTTGTTCCCACTTAGAGTGACGTAGAGACTGTGCAACACAATGGAGGGCTTGCCATCTGGGCTTTGTTGGTCAGTTGAGATTCTAGTATCAATGTGAGATTTCTCTCACTAACTCTTTGTCAGTCATATTCTCTATAGGGATAGCCATAAATGTATCCTAGATTTGTATTCAAAAAATTACAACATAATATATAAACCCTCATATATGCAGCACCGGTTTTCCTGCATTGGGATTTTCCAGGTATGTTTGTCCAAAAATAACGATGTCCTGTATGTTCATTATTTTTCTTGCTCAGTTTCTATTTTCATAAATGTAGTTTAATAGGTGAAGGCTGATTCAGTAAATGCTTCGATATTTTAAGAAGAAATATTTTATTAACTTGTTAAATCAAATTTATAGGTAGGAGAAGTAGTTCAAATTGTTGTAGTAGGGATTCCAGATCTAGATCTTGGAAATTTCACATGGTATTAGAGCGTGTATTTTGAAACAGGAAGAGAATATATAGTGTTGAGTAGGAGACTGAAGAGTTGCAAAAAGCAACCATTCGAATCCCTAGAGGGATTGTGTAGTCCAAGCTAGGTAGGCTGAAATTTCCAGGAATGTCTCTCCCTAAGTGAGTCGATAGAGAAGTAAGACTTCTAGATCAGAATTTTACCAAGGCATAGGGAGCAGTAGAGATCCTCAGCACAGAGCTGGTGGGATGCAGTTTCTGCAGAGAGATCTTTATTTTGCAAGGCAGAAAGTGTAAGAAGAAGAAGAAGCAACAGAATGAGGGAATTCTCTCTCAGGAATTTCCTTGCCTGGGAATTTCAGTTTTCCCAAGATCTCAGCTATAGATCTAGGTAGTAGATCTACAAGCTCCACAAGGAGTGCCTAATAATTTCTAGTGCTGCATAGAGGGGGAAGACGAGGAGAAGATTCGACCTTTTTTTTACGGCCATGACTGCTCACAGGCTTAGAGATCAGGAACGGTTGGAGGGAACCTACAACTACGTAATATGGAAGGAAAGGATCACTTGTCTCCTAGATGAATAGGATATCAAGCTCTTCTTGATAATCATGATATTTTTCCCTATAGATCTAGATCTGTTGAAGTAGTACAAGGCTGATATGGTGAAGTAAAAAAGGCTAATCATTGATGGAGTCAAGGATCACATTGTGTCCCATATAGCTGGAAAATATACTGCTAGGAAGATGTGGGAAGCCTTGACCATGCTGTATGAGGGATCTTCTGAGAAGTAATTGAGGATGCCGCAGATGTGGAAAGGGGATTGCATTGATCCATTCCTAAGGAGACTTCAGGAGATTCATGACCAACTTGCAACAGTAGGGTCTACCCCTTCTCCTACAACGATGGTGAGACTAGAATTGAATGCAGTCACTGATGATTGGAAAGTATTTTTCTAGAGCATCCTGGGTAGAGCAAACTTGCTAGCTCGGTATAGATGTGGGCTTCTCTTCATCAAGAAGAGTTAAGGAGAGACTTAGTCAAGTAAAAACTTGATGGCAGCAGTGGTAGTGGATCGAAGGTGAAGCATGAGGAGGAAGATGCAACCCTTGCATCCAAAGGGTAGTAGGAGCAACAAAGACGTAATAAATACATCTCTAAGATCAAGTGCTTCAAGTGTGGTGAACTTGGTCACTATGATTCCCAGTGTCCTTTGATGCAAAAGGATAAGGATGAGAAGCATGATCTGAAGGCTACAACCGTGAAGATCTATGAGGATGAGTATGCCATGAGTTCCCACGCATCTATAGGAGGGATATGGGACAACATTGAGTTGTAGTTCAACAGAACTGCAGTTGGGCAGGATTCTGAAGGAGTCCACCTCTAGGATCAAAACCTTGCTACGGGTGCCCATAATCAGCAGTAGCAGGTTGAAGAAGTTTTTATTTGGTGCAGAGGAGTGAAAATATGACAGATGAAATAGTTATTAGTGCTAACATCTGAGCAGTGCAGAGAAAAGTTGCAATAGTGCAGAGGGATGCAGTGTAGAGTAGTAACAATGCAATGCTTCAGAGGGATAGTGTGGGACTAGTAGCAGTCTGTGTTTCAACATCAATTTGCATCCTGAACACTTTCAGATTCATCGAAGTTTTTCAGTTGCAGAAAGGCATCCCATATTTCTATTCAAAAAATTGCTACATAATATATAAACCCTTATATTTGCTGCACTGGTTTTTCCACATTGGGTTTTTCTGGGGATGTTTGTCCAAAAATAACAACGTCTTGTGTGTGCATTATTTTTCTTCTCAGTTTCAATTTTCACAAACGTATTTTAATAGGTAAAGGTTTCTTCAGTAATTGCTTTGATATTTTAAGAAGAAATATTTTAATAAGTTGTTAAATCAAGTTTATAAGTAGGAGAAGTATTTCATCTTGTTGTGGTAGGGATTCTAGATCTATATCTTGGAATTTTCACAGGAAACTTAATCCTGAGATGAAACCCAAAAGTTTTAACAACAAAGGAAAACAAAAGACAAACGCAACTACACAACATGATTTAGGATACTTTTCAGGAGATGAAACAAAGGTCACAACTATGGGATTGAAAGTTAAGGAATCCATTACTAGTACTAGTTCTTCAAATAGACACAATGAAACTCAAAATGAAAAAGAAAGAATAGAGATTTTCCATATTAGAGTTATCTCAAAACATAAAAAATTGACACTTTATTTGATAGTGGCTCACAAGAAAATCTCTTTTTTGAAAAATTTGTCAAGAAGTTGAATTTGGAAACCATTCCTCATTCTAAACCTTATCCTTTAGGTTGGGTGTGTAACAATGCAAAGTTGCAAGTAACTAGAAAATGCAAACTAAAATTTACCATTCCTGCAAACTTCATTGCTGAGTTAGAAATTGATGTAGTTTCATTAGACATATGTGGTCTTGTTTTGTGAATCCCATATCTTTATAATAGGAGATCCATATTTCATTTCCATGAAATAAGTATCATTTGTTCAAAGATGGTATTGAGTACATTGTTAGAGAACATCGCAAGAAACTAAACCTTTCACTTGTGAATGATGGAAAAATGAAAAGACTTGTTAACTCTAGCAAGAAATTTGTACTTTTGATGATCAAACCCAAGAATGATGTTGAGAATGAAGCCTTTCATGTGATGTAAAATTGAAATCTGATTTGGTTGAGGTTATTAACAAACATGATGAGATGTTTCAGGAGCCTAAAGGATTACCTCCCAAAAGAGTAATCCAACATGAAATCCAATTGCAACAAGATTATCCTCTTCCTAACATTGGCATGTACAGCATGTCAGTGATGGAAAATGCAAAAATTAAAAAACAAATCCAAGAGTTGCTTGATAAGTGGATCATCCAACCAAGCACCTATTGTTTTAGTGCCAAAGAAGGATGGTACATGGTGCATGTTTGTGGACTTCCGTGCATTGAAAATATTACGGTAAAGAACCGTTACCCTCTTCTTAAAATCAGTGATTTACTTTATCAATTGAAAGATGATGTGAATTTCACTAAGTTGGACATGAGGAGTGGATATCATCAGATTAGGATTGTTGAAGGAGACATATGAAAGACAACATTGAAAACAAAGCAAGGTTTGTTTGAATGGCTGGTTATTCCCTTTGGGATTTGTAATGCTCTTGTTACATACATGCGTGTAATGAATGATGTTTTAAGGCCTTTTCTAGATGAATTTGTGATAGTATACTTAGATGCCATATTAATTTTCAGCAAGTCCCATGAAGAACATGTCATGTATGTCAAGAAAGTGTTAGATGTCTTGAAGAAAGAAAAGTTGTTTTTAAAGATGTCAAAATATGAATTTGGAAAAATTTCTTTAGTCTAATTGGGTTATATTGTTGGAGAAGGCGAGTTGAAATAGATCCCTCCAATTTTTATGTAATTTTTAATTGTCCAAAGCCCAAGACAGTGACTGAGGTTAGATTTATTTTGGGAGAAACCCAATATTGGAGAAAGTTTATTTCCAAATTTTCTTCCATTGCAGCTCCACTGCATGCATTGAAAAGTGTGAAGCAAGTTTTTCAGTGGGTAGCCAAACAAAATAATCATTTGATGCATTGAAGTAAAATATCAGTTCAACACCTGTACTTTCACTTCCTAACTTGAGACAATCATTTGAGATACAGACTGATGCAAGTGACTATTCCATGGGCACAATATTGATGCAACATGGTACGCCCGTATGTTTTCATTCCAAAAAATTTTAATGGTGCATAGATTAACTATCTTACATATGACAAGGATTTGTATGCATTGGTACAAAGTGTGAAAATTTGGAAACTGTTAGGTAAATTGACTCGGGGTTAGAGTCAAGGTTGACGAGGTTAAACAATCAGGTAGTTTTGGGGCACATGGTATTGTGCACCCATGGTTTTCGGCTCATGGTATTACATGTAATGGAGCCTGTAAAAGGCTGAGAAGACTTCATTGTAATATAGGGCCTGGAGGTGAGTGGTGAAGGCTCACATGGTCGGATTGGCTAGGGTTTTGGCCAAGGATAATGAAATTTCATTAGATGGGTTTTCACTGGAGTTGGGGTTTTTCGCAGATAAATATTTTTGTTTATGTGTTTTGTTGCTAGTTATGTTTTATTATTCCTCTCGGTAATTATTTATATTCTCTGGTAAATTATTTATTCATTTGGTATCAGAGTTGTTTCGACTTCAAGGGGATGCTTTTGCTACTGAGGGGTTTTTTCTCGGGCCTGTGGTAGACCCTGTTCAGTGGGATATCTACGGGATGAATTCTTATGGTGAAAGAAGATGGCAAGCAATGGAAATATAGAGATCGAGAAATTTAATGGTCAGAGTTTTGAGTTGTGGAAGCTCAAGATGGAGGATCTGGTGGTGGACAAAGATCAGTGGATTGCGGTAGATCCGAGTACTAAACCAACGACAATGTCAGATGAAGACTGTAATAAGTTGGATCAGAAGGCAAAGAGCACAATACAATTGTCTGTCTCAGATTCAGTATTGCTAAATGTATCTGGGGAATATACAACAAATAATTTATGGGACAAGCTAGGGACTTTGTACCAATATAAGTCTCCGGTGAATAAATTGTTCCTACGGAAAAAGCTGTATAACCTGAGGATGAAGGATGGAGACTCGGTGACAGAGCATCTGAATGCCTTCAATACTGTGGTAAGTCAGTTGTTATCTGTTGATATAAAAATCTCAGATGAATATAAGTGCATCATTTTGTTGTGTTCTCTACCAGATTCATGGGATAGTTTGGTTATTGCAATAGGTAGCAATACAACTACCTTGAATTTTGATGACATTGTCTTAGCCTTGATGTTGGAGGAAATGAGATGGAGAAATATGGAGGGCCAAAATGGAGATGCCTTATCTATATGAGGAAGGTCCCAGAAAAGAAACAAGAATAAGGTTTCGAGTGGGAGATCTAAATCTAGAGGGAGATCTAAATCTCTAGGAAATTTTGTAAAGGTGTGCTGGAAATACGAAAAGGAAGGGCACTACAAAAAGGATTGCAGATCTAAAACTCCTAAGAAAGGAAAGGGATCTAATGATTCTCCTTCTGCAGAGGAAAAACCACCTCGGCTGAAGGTGGAGATGTGTATTTGGCTTCTTCTTCAAATATACATGTAGATCATGAGGCATGGTTGATTGACTCAGGTGCATCCTTTCGCTTCACTCCCCATAGGGAGTGGTTTTTTGAGTATGAGAAGTATGATGGTGGTGATGTATTCTTAAGGGATGATAGGAAGGCCAAAATCGTCGGACATGGAGAAGTCAAGTTGAAGCTACAAGGTGGAAGGATTAGAACGGTTCATGGTGTTCTGCATATTCTTGCATTGGCCAGAAATCTGATTTCTGTAAGAAAGATGGACGATGCAGGTGTAAAAAAACTGTTAGAGAAAGATACCTGCAAGATGGTTCGGGGAGCACTGGGGTTAATGTGGGGAGTTCGGATTGGAACTCTATACAAGCTTCATGATAGCACTGTAATTGATGGGTGCAACAGTTCTGTGGTTCCTGAAAGTGGAGCGAAAAGCCTAGCGGTCTCTGGAGAAAAGACCATGATATGGCATCGAAGGCTTGGACATATTGGAGATAAGGGCCATTGGATGCTGCATGGAAATGGTATGGTAGAAGGTACATCTAATTTCTCTCTAGATTTCGATTTTTGTGAACATTGTGTATATGTGAAGTAGAATTGGGTGAGTTTTCCTTCTGGTGCTAAGAGGGCGAACAAGATATTAGAGCTTGTGCACAATGATGTGTTTGGACCTGTGTCAGTTCAATCACTGGGAAAATATGTGTACTATGTCTCATTCATAGATGAATTCTAAAGGAATATATAGATATATTTCTTGAGGAATAAATCTAAAGTCTTTGACAGATTTAAAGAATTTAAGGCTCTGGTGGAAAACTAGACATAGAATAAGGTAAAGGTGTTGAGGACAGATAGTTGTGGAGATTTTTCCAAGAAGGAATTTGAAGAATTATATAAGAAGTGTCATATAGCACGGAAGAATACTAATACATACACACCTCAAAAAAATGGAGTTGCAGAAAGAATGAACAAAACACCGAGAAAAGGAAAGAAGCATGCTCAGTGGTACCAGGTTAGGACAAGAATTATGGGCAGAAGCAGTTGAGACTACATGTTACCTAGTTAACAGATCACCTTCGTCAGCGTTGGAGGATAAGACTCCACATGAGGTATGGAATAGTAAGAAACCATCTCTTTCACATCTGAGGGTATTTGGATGTGATGCATATGTACATGTTCCAAAGGAGAAAAGGACCAAGTTGGATAATAAATTTGAAAGGTGCATCTTTATGGGGTATAAGGATGGTTTAAAAGGTTACAAGCTTTGGAACCTAGAAATAAGGAAGGTTGTGTACAACCGAGATGTGGTGTTTAGAGAGGTGAAATATGTTGTTAAACATGAATTCCTACCAAAGGAACCTGAGAAGATAGAGTTTGAGCTAAAGGAGGATGAATCAGACTCTACAACAGAAGAAGATTCAAAAGAGGAAGAGCCACAAACTCCAACTATGAGAAGATCAGTTTGGGAAAGAAGGGAAATAGAAAGGTATATTCCATCTGCTTTCTGTTCAAATTTTTCTTTAACTATAACTAATGACGATCCTAGAACTGTTCGGGAGGCAATACATTCAGAGGATGGAAAACTCTAGAAGGAGGAAATGGTTGATGAAATCGCATCCTTGCACAAAAATGAGGCATGGGATCTGGTGGAGTTGCCAGCTGGGAGGAAGCCCATCGGGAGAAAATGGGTGTTTAAGAAGAAGATGAATGTATAAGGCCATGTGGAGAAATAAAAAAACTCGATTGGTAGCAAAAGGTTATTTCTAGGTGCCGGGAATTTATTTTGGTGATATTTTTTCTCCTATTTCCAAGGTTACTTCTATTAGATTACTTTTATCTATTGTTGTTGCCTTTGATTTTGAGGTAGAACATATGGATGTGAAGGAAACATTTCTTCATGGGGATCTAGAAGAGGAGATATACATGAAGCAACTTGAAGGCTTTATGATGAAGGGTAAGAAAGAACTGGTATGTAGGTTAAAAAATTCTTTGTATGGGTTAAAACAGTCACCAAGGAAGTGGTATCAGAAATTTGATAACTATATACGGGGACTTGGCTTCACTAGAAGTAAAGAGGATCACTCTGTATATTTTAAATTAATTGGTGACCATGTTATTTATTTGGTCTTTTATGTGGATGATATGTTGATGATTGGAAATGACAAAGAAATTATCCAGGATTTGAAGACCCAATTGTTCTCCAAATTCGACATGAAGGATCTTGGTGCTGCAACTATATTTTGGACATGGAAATTAAGAGAGATCGAGCAAAGAGGAAGCTCTGGTTAAATCATAGGAAGTATGTCGAGACAATATTGCAGAGGTTCAATATGTAGGATAGTAAACCGGTGAAGATTCCTATTCCTGTAGGTGTAAATCTATCTATTGAAAAGTGTCCTAAGACACAAGAAGAAGAGGAGGATATGTCCCGTGTTCCATATGCAAGTGCAGTGGGTAGCTTGATGTATGAAATGGTCTATACTAGACCAAAAATTGCACATGCAGTGGGAGTATTGAGCAGGTTTATGTCAAAACCAGGGAAGGAGCATTGGACAACAGTGAAGCGGGTTTTCAAATATTTGCATGGCACTAGTGGTTATGGTTTGAGCTACCAGGGAAGACCAGGATTAGATAGAGTTTTGGAAATCCATGGTTTTGTTGATGCAAACTGGGTTGTAGATCTGGACCAAAGAAGATCTACAAGTGGGTAAGTGTTTAGCCTATTTGGAGGTGCATTCATTTGGATGAGTAAAAGATAGCCTGTAGTGGCTCTTTCAACTATAAAGGAAGAATACATGGCAGCCACTCATGCAAGCAAGGAAGCGATTTGGTTGTAGATATTGTGTTCAAGTATGGGGTTGGTGCAGCGAGCTATAAGGATAGACTGTGATAGCCAAAGTGCAATTTTCTTGGCTAAGAACCCTACTTATCATTCAAAGACCAAGCACATTGATGTTAATTATCACTTTGTGAGAGATATGGTTGAGGATAAAAGGGCGATGCTGGTAAACATGGAAACTTTGAAGAATGTTGCAGATGCATTGACAAAGTCTGTGAGCACTCAGAATTTCTCTTGGTGTAGAGAAACAATGGGTGTTCCAAAGCCGGACTAATGACTAAGCTCTCCTGTGGCCCCCTACGGAAAGAAAACAACAAGTGGGACAACGTTGGGCATGTGTTATATTCTTTCCATGATTAGTTGCACGTGTGGGGGGGGCGATAGTACCCTCTGTATGTTGTGTCAGGCACAACAGGGGGGTCACAAGGGGGCGGCAACCCCCTGTTCAGGGTCCGGGGCTGTGCCCCGAGAAATTTTTTTGGGCCCTATTTTTTGGTGGGCGGACCCACCCATGGTTTTGTGCATGGGTTTGCACATGGTTTTGGGGCATGATGGTTTTTGGCCCCTGGTATTCTGTAGATCTGGTCAAGGGAATTATGGTTATGTTCTAATCTGCGGTTAATGGATTGGGATTTATGAATGCTTTGGCATGTATATATGTGTTGTAACACTAAAATTAATATAATGAAAAATCAAACTGGTAGTCCCGATTTGGGATCCAGGGGAAAATATCTATGTATATAAGTTTTATGTTTTATTCTCTCGTTATTGTTTATTTTATGTTTTTAAGATTCGTTTGTAGATAATTTCTGTACAGGGTTAAAACCTACATTTGGTATCAAAGCCATATTTGGATTCAGAGGGACACTTTTGTAGCCAAGGGTTTTATTTGGCCTGGTGAATGAAGTGATCGCCATAAATTTTTTTCACAGACTTGAGGTCGAGTTGCGATGTAGTGCTCACGGATGCGGGAATTTTACAAAGAGATCAATCTCTAGTTCTAGAGATCTGTTATCCCCTTTGTGGGCTGCATAGCACCTTGAGACACTTACTAATATGGAAGCATGACACAAACCTGAGGGCTGATATGATGCTCATGGGGTTCGATGGGTTCAAGATAGAGAGAGATGATCAGAGCTTCTTGTTATTGGGTGAAGGCAACGACGACAGGAGAATGGCGCCCGGGTCATAGCTCATGTTGTGAGCATGCAAGAGGTTTGATATGTTGTATTGATGCAGATCTAGATTTCAAGCTAAATTTCTATATCCATGTAGCTGAGTAGCGAGTTGTGATAGAGTCTACATGATGGAAAGAGACACTGAATCCTGATGCCAGCTGGAGTAATGTGTGAGATGCTGTCAGGCTATCGTGAATTTTATCGAGCTATGCAATTTTTTGTGTGGATCGATGCCTTATTTTAAACACAATGGAAGAGGTACCTTGTTGCGTGTAAGAAAGTAAGCAAGCGCTCAAGAGTGTCATGAGACGAGAGTTGGCACAATGTTGTACATGGAGCCTATAGGAAAATTTCTAGATTTTCCAGAAAATGTTGAATTGGGTGCTTGAATCTAAGCGACGGAGTCTTAAGGTTGGAAAAGATTCAAAGGCAGAGGTTAGAGTCGTAGGCAGTAAGGAGAACGATGATCATGGAAAAGGCGAAAGAGATCTGGATTTGTGAGTGGCTTTGTCTGATAATATTTCTAACAAGTTGGAGAGTTTTTCAAGGTAGCGAGCATCGAGAGAATGGAAACAATGAGACATGTCATGTGAAATAGGATTTTGAGTGTGTGGTAGAGAGAGTTCTATGGGAAAGTGGAGAAGAAAATCCCTACCACCCCTCACCTTCACTTCACCGACGGAAAGAACCAAGAGAATGACCTCGAATCCAGCGAGGGGATCCCGGTTGGAGTGGGTGTTAGAGACGAGGCAGGACATGTAGATTCAAATATACCTGAGAACGAGCTATAGACCAGGGTTCGACAAGAGAAATGTGTCATATAGGCAGTGATAGAGGCGGTCGAAGGCAGAGCCAAAACTGTGCTTGTGCCCAAAGTTTTGATGATCGAGTCCATGATGGGATGAAGGAAGACTTCTCTATCTCTAATAAATATTTGTGATGTTGTCCAAGTTAATATCCATGCATGGGATGCATTTTAGGCAATCCACACTCTTATGAAGTGAAAAAGTAGTGTCTGTGGCTGCTGTTGTACATGGGTCTACATCCATTGATAGTGATTTGTTGTCTTAATGAGATGATCTTGTGAAAGATATCCATGATTGATTGCCATTTTTGAGACATATAAGAGCAGTTTTCAATCAAAGGTTTTGGTAGATCGAGAAGAGTATGCTAAAGCCAGAGAGGATGTGTTAAAATAGAAATAATGAACCAAAAAAAAAAATTATTATAATGGAGTGAAATTTTTAATTTGCATGTAAATGGGCATACTATTATAAGATCTAGTATGACATGCGTATCCCTGGGTAATCACCAGTAAAGTCTGGGTTAGACCTAGGTGATAGTGAGGATATCAAGCTACAAACTACCCTGGGTATATAACTTTGAGCAGGGTAAGGGCCAAAGTGAGTGGGGTTGACTCACTTGGTAAGGTTGGCTGATTTAGTCAAGGAACCCCAAGTCAATTTTAAAGGGGGAATGTTAGGTAAATTCAATCTGGTTTAGAGTCAAGGTTGACAAGGTTAAACACTCAGGTAGTTTTGGGGCACATTGTATTGTGCATCCATGGTTTTCAGCTCATGGTATTGCATGTAATGGAGCCTATAAAACGCTGGGAAGACTTCATTGTAAGATAAGGCCTGGAGTTGAGTGGTGAAGGCTCACATGGCCGGATTGGCCAGGGTTTTGGCCAAGGATAATGAAATTTCATTGGATGGGTTTTCCCTAGAGTTGGAGTTTTTCCCGGATAAACATTTGTGTTTATGTGTTTTGTTGCTGGTTATGTTTTATTATTCCTCTCGGTAATGATTTATATTATCCGGTAAAATATTTCTTCAGAAACATTACTTGATGGGTAAGGAAACATTCATTCACACATATCATCAACCATTACAATACTTTCAATCACAAGCAAAGCTACAACAAGAGAGACACTTCAGAGGGATGGGTTTTCTTCAACAATTCCACTTGGTGATAAGGTATAAGAAAGGTATCTATAACAAGGTTTCTGATATGCTTTCTAGACCAATTTTTAGTGCATCCATTGTCCTTAAGCATAATTCTGTCATGCATGAGAGCTATGTTGAGCAATATGCTTTAGAGATGTATATATGACTTTGTGTCAAGGTAACCAAGTAGAGGAATTGGATTATCACGTGCATGATATATTGTTGTATGTAATATTCCAAAATTTTCACATCACATTTGGAATATTAGAGTCCTTGATTTTCTTAATGAATTAAGTAAATAAAAGGGTGGAGGGACCCACAATCCTCAATAAGAATAAATATCCACTTTGTGTGTGTGAATGTGAATTAATTTAGTCTAGATCTGCAAAAAGAGGTAGTTGAGAAACTACTAATGTGAATGAGATTGGAGATCATGTCTCATTTAATGAGAGAGATCATGGAAGGTTGATTCAGTCAACTAAGATCTTGAAGATGTCAAACCAAGGGTTCATTGAGCATTAATGATCAATTGATGGAGGAATGAAGCACACATGATGGAGGGGGTGTACATTGCACCTAGACTGTTTCGTTGATTTGGTCAAACAACGCAGTCCCACTTGGAGGATCTTATCCACCTAAGACAACGTAGTTAAGATTAGGTCCAAGGCTTGAGGGGGTTTAATCATTATAAAGGAGATGAAGGCAAAGTTGAAAGGCATCTCGGATTATTTTGATGTATGATCTTTTAGATCTGGAATTGTCAAGTGACATTCCACTGCAATATTGGGTTGTTTAGCAGAGATTGCTGGTGCTGTTTAGCACAGGGTGTTCCCAGGTGGGAATCCCTCCTCATTATTTGAGTGATATCTAAGGAAGAGGTTTTTACTTCATTATACATCAGGCTTACGTGCCATTTCCATTCCCTACTTTCTGTAGAACATTCATATTCAGAAAACTGTGTTTTCTTGAAGATCAGTTTGGAAGGTAGTAGTTTTCTTCGGTACTTCAGCTGGAGAACAAGGTGAGGGATTATTCCCATCACTTGGGCTTATATTGCAACACTCCTAGAGCCACATTGCATATCTCGCATCAGGCCAAAAGTTATTGACCTCCTAGCAGCATTATTGTCTCCAAGAATAATGCTATCCATATTGCAGATCTGAAAGGAGGAAGGAAGTTGCTAGTATTTCAGCTAGCAATCCAGTGGAGGATCATTCCTTCACATTTCCATCAGTCTTACCATCAGCCTGGATCTTATTTCAGCATTTTTTAGTAGGCAGAAGGCCTCTCTTTCCCTCACAACGCAGTTTTCAGAGGCAGTTGTGTTGTAACAACTGCAATCGTCTTTTGGAGGATTAAGAAGCTAGATCTAGAGCTCCTAGCTCATATATCTGAGGAAGGGATCAACCCTTCAAGCATAGATCTGATATGAGCACATATTTCAACCATCTATTCTTCAGATCTAGCTTCAGATCTATATTTCCCAGCAGATCAAGGATCAAACCCTGGGGAGGTGATTTTTCCAAAGTTGCAGATCTGGAAAATCCTTTTTGAGTTATCTTGGGAATCCATCATAGTGGCCAGATCTTGAATCTTGGCATCACCAGAGCTCCAGTTTTGAGTAGACCTGCATTTCTCTTTTCAGCCTGCAACTCCATGCTTATATTCTGCTGAAGAGACAGCGCAGTATTTGCTGCAGAGCCTCCATAGTTACGCTTTACCTGCTTCACACATGTTTTCTAGGTGATCTTAGCTCATATTTTTGGCTAGATCTACCTATATCTTGTACTTGTGTAACTAATCCATCTCCAATATAATAAAATGGCTGAACTCTTTCTGCATATTCTAATTTGTACTTAGATTTATTGTCTATCTTGTTGTAAGTTCTTATATTGTGTGAAGTATTGCTGCATGTTCCCATTTTGGAATATTACAGTGGTATCAAAGCATGATCTTTGGCTCAGCTTGTGGCCACTTCATCTTTTTACATTGAAAGAAGAACAGATAGATGAGATCTATCATGGAGGATGTGAGATTTGTCACTCCTTTCTTCAGATCCATGTAAGATCTCTCCAAAGAGGTATATCAAATGAAGGAGAAAGAACAGAAAGGAGATCCAAGAAGTAGATCTGATGAAGAAAGCACTTCCTATCAGCAACAAAGAAGACTAGAGGATCCTAGATCTCCTCATAGATCCACTATGCCCACTTTCTTTGAAGAAGGTGAAAGGTATAGAAGTAAAGGAAGCAATGAACCTGAGACTCCTGAGACTCTCAGTCTGTATCTTGAAGAATACAAAGCACAATCTAGAGCATTCAAGGAGAAGCTAACTCTCCAACAATTCTTCAAAATCAAATAAGAGAGAGGATCCTATAGCAGCAATAGAAGGAAGAGGCATAATAGATTCTATTTGCCTACATTTGATGGATCTTCCTCAAGCAATGTCAAGACTTGGAGGAGGGAGTCAGATTCATTTTTCAAGCTACATCACGTGGCTGATGAAGAGGCTATTCAAATTGCAGCACTTCATCTCTTAGATGAAGTAGAATATTGGTGGTTTGGGCACCTAGAGCATGCAAAGGTGACCAAGTATTCAAATTTCTTTCATAAGTTGAGGAAGAGGTTTGATGTGGAGGGGTCACTACTGTCACCACCTGCTGCAAAAGCACTTGTATCTAGAGAAGAGGCACTTGCATATTTTCAAGATAGTCTTGAGCTCTTGACATATGTCATCCCATGCATGGATCAGGAGATGCATGAGGAGGAGAAGGAAGATACCAGTGCTGGCACACTTGAAGAAAAGAGACCATCACTCTTACCACCACTTGAAAAAACTGTTGTCTCGGTTGGAGGAACTCTTGTGTTCTGTCAAGAGGTTCCCACATATCAGTTGATCCAAGGTATGCATAAAATTTCAGCACATATGGTTTATAGATCAATGCATAACCAAGGATTAGAACAAGATGCTGATTTGAAGCAGAAACATATCATAGTGCAGAGGACCCTTGATCTAATCAAGGAGAAGACTAAAAACTATCCCTGTTCATCATTTTTGAGCTACATTCAACCCCTTGATTTGAGATGTAGGGTTTCAGAAAATGGGATTAGCATTATCCTATATACAAAAACTGATTGTGAGATCAATGTTGTAACTTGCTTTGAGATAGTGCATGTATCACCCTACCGATCTACAACATTGCCACTTAGTAGCTGTGACAGAGAAAGGGCTTCATCATTCTTGGAACACTCTAGAGGTAGCTTCACTCATCAAGCAATGGAAGCAAAGATGACAAATAGTAGACATCTTGAAATGAGAAATATTTTCTCCTTTCTAGATGACCCTTTCTCAATGAGCCTCTTACTGCTCAAAGAGAAACTTCTACTTGCATTAAATCCAAAACTTCTTTGGTTTTGGAGGGCCTTTGATGGAGAGAGAATCTCATTAAGATATCTCATTAGAGATGCATTTCAAAATTTCATGGAATGCAAAGCTCTTCAACAGTTTGGGAAGGATGGCATTATAAAAAGGGAGGATGCCATGATTATGCAATACCTCATTCATCATCCCCATGGGAGTGAATGGGTAAGGATGATAAGCAAGGGATTGCAGCACCACTTGCAGATTTGTATGGGCCAGCATGCTTGGTTACGTTGGTTTCCATTGGGAGGTTTCTGTCACTATCCAAAGGTACCTATTTTTCTGATCCATGCCTTGAAAAACATGTATGAAATGAAGAAGGAGGCATGGCTGCACTGGCTGCTCTTGGGTGAGTATGGATAACACCCAATAGCTCATAATTTTCTGAATCATGCCTTTTCTTTCAATGATAAATTGCAGCAAGGGGAGGCATGCTCATTTTGGTTTCACTTGAGAGAGTTTGGCCACCACATGACATCTCCTATGTCTATGTGTTTTGTATTGTTTAAAATTTGGCATAATGATCTCATGATGTGCATTGATGATGTTTCTTTGTATTGGGCTGATGTGACGTCTCATATGTCCATTAGTATGCTTATGCTTCATGATGCACATGAGGGGGAAAGGAAGCAACAAGATCTCTTGTTGCTTTGGTTGCTTATGGGGGAGTGTGGCTAGATCATCTTACATGGAGGAGATGGAGGATGGCAACAAAGGGCCTTACTCCGGTGGTTGTTGTTAGGAGAATATGGTTTGACATCTTTGTCTGCCCATATTACTTCTTCCCTTCTTCTTTTGCATAACTTTGAAATGATGGAGTTTGGATCCAACATGGCCAACAAGGCTAAGTATGGGAGCATATCAATGCTCAATCTAATTCATGAAACATGGGATGAAGAAGTGTATTGTATGATGAAGCTTTTCCCTTATGGAAGGAGCTACTTTATTTTATGCCCCTCATGTATTATTGATGATGTTGGACATCATATGGTTGTCACTTGGTACTTCATGATGGAAGGAGGACATATAACCAAACAGTTGGAGATCATTCTTTATGTTTTTAAAAGACAACTTTGGAACCAAACATACATAACCCATTGCAACAAATGGAGGAAGCCTCCCTTATATGGATGCCATATGGAGGGGAATAGATGGCCTTGCATCTACTTTTGGAGTTTCTTGAGGACAAGCAACATTTTGCCGGGGGGGACTGTAATATTCCCAAATTTTCACATCACATTTGGAATATTAGAGTCCTTGATTTTCTTAATGAATTAAGTAAATAAAAGGGTGGAGGGACCCACAATCCTCAATAAGAATAAATATCCACTATGTGTGTGTGAATGTGGATTAATTTAGTCTAGATCTACAAAAAGAGGTAGTTGAGAAACTAATAATGTGAATGAGATTGGAGATCATGTATCATTTAATGAGAGAGATCATGGAAGGTTGATTCAGTCAACTAAGATCTTGAAGATGTCAAACCAAGGGGTCATTGAGCATTAATGATCAAGTGGTGGAGGAATGAAGCACACATGATGGAGGGGGTGTACATTTCACCTAGAATGTTTGGTTGATTTGGCCAAACAACACAGTCCCACTTGGAGGATATTATCCACCTAAGACAACGTAGTTAAGATTAGGGCCAAGGCTTGAGGGGTTTCAATCATTATAAAGGAGATGAAGGCAAAGGTGAAAGGCATCTTGGATTATTTTGATGTATGATATTTTAGATCTGGTATTGTCAAGAGACATTCCACTGCAATCTTGGGCTGCTTAGCAGAGATTGCAGGTGTTTTTTAGCACAGGGTGTTCCTAGGTGGGAATCCCTTCTCTTTATTTGAGTGATCTCTAAGGAAGAGGTTTGTACTTCATTATACATCAGGCTTAAGTGCCATTTCCATTTCCTACTTTCTACAGAACATTCATATTCAGAAAATTGTGTTTTCCTGAAGATCAATTTGGAAGGTAGTAGTTGTCTTCGGTAATTCAGCTGGAGAACAAGGTGAGGGATTATTCCCATCACTTGGGCTTATATTGCAGCACTCCCAGAGCCACATTGCAGATCTAGCATCAGGCCAAAATTTATTGACCTCCTAGCAGTAGTATTCTCTTCAATAATAACATTGTCCATATTGCAGATCTGAAAGGAGGAAGGAAGTTGCTAGTATTTCAGCTAGAAATCCAGTGGAGGATCATTCCTTCACATTTCCATCATTCTTACCATCATCCTGGATCTTATTGTAGCATTTTTCAGCAGGCAGAAGGCCTCTCTTTCCCTCACAGTGTAGTTTTCAGAGAAGTTGTGTTGCAGCAACTGCAATCATCTTTTGGAGGATTGAGAAGCTAGATCTAGAGCTCCTAGCTCATAGATCTGAGGAAGGGATCAACCCTTCAAGCATAGATCTGATATAAGCACATATTTCAGCCATCTATTCTTCAGATCTAGCTTTAGATCTATATTTCCCAGCAGATCAAGGATCAAACCTTGGGGAGGTGATTTTTCCAAAGTTGCAGATCTGGAAAATCCTTTCTGGGTTATCTTGGGAATCCATCATAGTGGCCAGATCTTGAATCTTGGCATCATCAGAGCTCCAGTTTTGAGTAGATCTGCATTTCTCTTTTCAGCCTGCAACTCCATGTTTATATTCTATTGAAGAGACAACGCAATATTTGTTGCAGAGCCTCCACAGTTACGTTGTACCTGCTTCACACATGTTTGCTAGGTGATCTTAGCTCATCTTTTTGGCTAGATCTACTTATATCTTGTACTTGTGTAACTGATCCATATCCAATATAATAAAATGGCTCAGCTCTTTCTGCATATTCTAATTTGTACTTAGATTTATTGTCTATCTTGCTGTAAGTTCTTATATTGTGTGAAGTATTGTTGCATGTTCCCATTTTGGAATATTACATTGTATCGTCTTGCAAAGATATGTATTATAAATGGTGTGAGAATCAACATCATAAGGGAAGCACATATTTCTCTTATTGATGGTTATTTCGGTGTAGGCAATACAATGACACAATTATAGAGGTATTGTTACTGACCTGATATACTTGAAAGTGTGTCATGATTTGTAAGAGGATGTTCATTATGTGACTAGCAATAGAAAGATCAGATTGTATACACCACTTACAGTACCTTCCTATCCATGGGAGAGTGTTTCTATGGATTTTGTAGGAGGTCTACCTATGTCTAGGAGAGGTCACGATTATCTTTATGTAGTTGTGGATAGGTTCAAAAAAAAATATATTTTTATGCCTTGTAAAAATTAGGTTACAGTTGAACAAACTTCTCAATTGTTATTTCAGAATGTATAGGTACATTTTGGGTTTCCCACATTCATTGTTAGTGATCGAGATTCTCACTTTGTCAAGAAATTTTTGTCAAGCTTGTGGGGACTCATGGACACAAAATTGAAAAAGGGCACAAAATTCCATCTGCAAATAAATGTCCAAACAAAGGTGGTGAACATAACAACAATACATCTTCTTCATGGTTATTGCAACAAGCATCCTAAGTTGTGGGATGAACATTTGCACTATATTCAACATGATTACAACCATTCTAAGCATTCATCAACTCAAACATCTCCATTTTAGGCATGCTTGGGATACTTGCCCAAATCTCCTTTAGATTTTATCTTTGGTAAAGATGTTTCTATTGATGGCGATAGTGACATAGATAAGGCCAAAATATTCATTGAACAAGTTCCAATGTTACATCAAATAGTTCAAGAAGTGTTAGAAAAGAGTCAAGCCAAGTACAAGACAAGACATGATAAGCATAATGTGAATCACAGTTTCCAAGTCGGCGATGAATTTTGGCTTCACATTAGCAAAGAGAGACTTCAAGGAGAAGCTAAAAAACTGAAACCAATTCGATATGGTCCATTCAGGATTTTGGAAAAGATTGGTAATAATGCCTTCAGGTTTGATTTTCCTTCATATATTCAAATTTATGCAATTGTTAATGTTGAGAATTTAATGTTGTATGATCCTCCTTTGATTAATGAAGATCAAGGAGAGAATGTTTAGATTCCTTCAATTGAATATTTCTCTCTTGAATATCTTGAATAATTGCAGCAAGACACCATCCTTGACAGGAAAATAAGTACTTTAAAACGAGGGAACGTGGAGTACCTTTGTGTGGGGCTTAAAGGAAAAAATCCAAGCAAAGCCAAATGGATTGAGATTGGAAGGGTGAGGGAACTGTACCCTCATCTGTTTTTTAACTAAAAGTGATCTTTTGGGGTCTAAAAGCTTCCAGTGGGGAGGAATGATCTAGTGGATCAATAAAATGCTGAAAATTGAAGGTGCTCAAAACAGCTCGAAACTTGTTCCAAAACGAATATCTCATCACTGTGAATCCAATGTAACTCAATCATTTCACTCAAAAACGATATCGTATGCTCTTGATATCATGTTCTGACCTATTTTCTAAACAATTAAAATTTTAGATGTTGAAGTTGCAGGTAGCCCAGTCAACAGTCCGTACATTGACTAAGAATATGACTGGGTAGGGTGATTGTACGGTTTTGGGCCAATGAATGCTTGAAAAGTGTCCCTTTATTATTGTTTCATGGTTGGTGTAATTTCATTGCTTTATGCCTTGTATAGGTGGTTGAATTAGGAGAGACCACATGGGCCAATGGGTGGCCTCCATGTGGCCTCCCAAGGTTGGTGTAAAATTTTGGTATGGGTCTCAATCAAACTTCGGGAAAATTGAACACACAACCTAACTACCAGCAGCACAATGCTCCACCATTCCTCCACACATGTTCTTTATTATACATAGGATTCAGGGTCATATTTAAAGTTTAGTGCATTGTGCATTGGGGGTCGGGGTGCGAGGTTAGCCCTGACTCCAATACCACAAATCAACATAACCACCACAGTTCAAATGAAGTTCAAACCAGTGGCACAAACCGCAACATTAAATGAACATACCCCAGTTGGTTGGTGGGTTCAAAATTCCGACAGGAATCGCGGTGAAACCACAATATATAAAAAGTTATGGTTTGGAGTTATGGTGGGGAGTGGAACCTTCCTTGAGTGGGGTTTGAGGAACCTAACCACAACATATGGCCTGACCACAGTTCTAAAGCGGGGTTTGGTTAATATTATGACACAAAAAATTTAAACTTAACCACAACGGGAATGAGCCCAACCACGACTCTAACCATGGTCCAGGCTTGGTCAACCTTTCGGCGGGAGTGGTTCAAACTGAACCGAGATCGACGACGAAGATTATGCCAAGTGGCCCTTTTTTATCAGTTCATGGGGTTTGTCGGCATTTAAAGGGATTGACAATTTGCACCCGAGCTGACGCAAATCTCACCGGGGTGGGGCAAATTTGTCGCTCCACGTGGTTGAAAAAGTCAGAAATTGTAGGATGGATTCGAGGTGGGTGTGAATTGGAGGAAAATTAGTAGGAAAACTTCTCTGGAGCATAACTCAATCATTTTTTGACATTTTTGAGTGCAGAAGTAGCCCATCTAGGGTTTTTTTTACTATTATGGAGCCATTAGAGACAATGTTTTTTGCATTATGAGCATTGAAAATTGATGTAAACATACATTTTTGAGCATAATGAAATAGGTCCAACATTGGAAGCTAGACCAGGAAATGAAGCCCAAGAGGGGTGAACTCCGTCATAATTTGATATCTTGTGTTTATTGTTATGGTACTATTGTCTCTATTATTTTCTGTAAAATTGAGATAAAAATCATCTTTTTGTTGGAAATGTTGTCATTGATGGCAAAGGAGGCAGCAAAGAAGATAACAAAGGAAGCAAAGGAGACAGGTGGAAGAAGTCTGTCAAAATGTAATAGTCAAACAACAAAAGCAATGAAAGAAGCAACGACATAGATAGAGAAAGAAGCACAGCGAAGGTAGAGGTAGAGCCTAGCCAGAAAACAACAAATACAGAGGAAGAGATGAATAGAGGCAGAGCCGTTATCACTGCAGAGGCAGAGGCAGAGGCAGAGTCATGGAGGTAGAGGCAGAGCCGTTATCACAGCAGAGGCAGAGCCGTTAGCACAGCAGAGGTAGAGAAATTTCATACATAAATTTCGGGAATCTTAACCCAAGCGGCAGGTATATATATACAAACAAATTCCGAGAATCACTACCCCCGTTGGAAGATACACTAAAGATTGGAGCAGCAAAGTATATATATAAATCTCATTCCGGGAATCGTTACCCACGCTGGAGGAAACACTAAAGCTGAAACATAAAGCTTATATATATGCAGTGCATTACATATATTGCACCTTATACACAAAGGTCCAAACCATAGATATTTATAGGGTGCACAATATATAAAGGCAGGGTGCAAGGCATCATGGGCCCGACGAGCAATGTTACTCTTAAACCATTGGCAAAGTATATCTATGGGTAGCGCGGTATATAAAAAGAACCTGTGAACTTAATCCAAAGTTAACTCGCTAGTGGGACCCTCTCAAATCGCATTGGAGAAAGCAGCGGAACATGCAAACAAGAAGTTGCGATTGCAATTGAAAGCCCGGACCCGATGGGCATATAAACTACAATTCATATATACTTGAGTTCCGGTGAACAGTGACTGATCGCATCGAAAAAAGGTGGAATATCAGAACATGCAACTGGGAGTTGCGATTGCGATCAATCGCAATCGAAAGCAGTCGAAGGATAATACACTAATCGCATCGGAGAAAAACTGTGCAGCGGAACATATAAACAAAGAGTTGCGATTGCGATTGGAAGTTCGGACCCGATGGACTTATAAACTATGATTTATACAGACCTAAGTTCTGCGTCAAAGAAAATGATTCATCGCATCGAAAAAATTGAGTGAACAGGGTATCAATCACATCGGAGCAAGGCAGCTTGCGATTGCGATCAATCGCAATCGGAAATCTGTGGAGGGTATCAATCGCATCGGAGCAAGGAATCTTGCGACTGCGATCAATCGCAATCGGAAACCTCTGCAGGAGAAATATATCGCAGCAGAAAGCGTGGCAAGTGGGCCCGAAAGGGCATCTGTTAAGTATTAACATGATTCTTTATTGTTATAGTGGAAGTGGCAGTTTGTTTGTTAAAAATTTATATAAGTATGCCGAGTATTGAAATGTGCCGCGTGGTCTGTGGACCCCTGGGCCTCGGCTTAAGGTGGAGGGCGATTGTTAATATAAAACAATTGCGATGTGTTCAATCGCATCGGGCCATAAAACAAAGGCCGTGGTGTATGTATGTTCCTTGCGGAACTCACCACATCAACAAGACACTTGCTGTGTGTAAAGCATTGGAATTTTCTCAGATTTCGTCGACGGTCCCCATATATATATATATATATATATATATATATATATATATATATATATATATATATATATATATATACATATATATATAAAAAGAGATGATATAAAAAGCATAGTTACAAATGTATGGCATATGGTCGTTACCCTGCGACAGTGAATAAGAAAACAAACAGAGCCGAAAGGGACAAAGACACAGTCAAAGAAAAGACAAATGCACAGCTAGCCAAAAGGCTGAATGAGTGAGTTGGAGTTCTCATTGTAATTGAATGTGAATAATTTTAATTTATATTGTTGTGATGCATTGGCAAGTCTCGGAAGAGAAAAAAAATATCCCCTTTGTAATGTTAAATTGATATCTACGATTATATTTTACGAATGAAAGCGAGATAAAGGAATGAAGACGAAGCCAAAGAGTCATGGCTGTTCACTCAAAATTCCTTGTGAAATACAAACGATCATGTGAGGAACTCTATAAATAATATCCGTGGATATTCATAAAAGAGGTTAGAGAGTAAATATAGAAAATGTAGAGTATAGAAAAGTGAAGAGTGAGCGAGAGAAGATTAAGAAGAAGACGAGGAAAAGAGAGATGCTACAAAATAGAGGCGATATGCGAGGTAAATCGGCAAACATTCGGTTGATAAATTGAGGAAGTTGGAGCTTCCTTATCAGTTTGTAGCTTGATGGCAAAATCGATGTTGTAGCTGCCCGAGGTTGGAGCCTCCCATAGGTTGGTGCCTGCAGAAAAATAGTGGTGAGAGGGAGTTGGAGCTTGCCTTTGCATCACAACAATAGTAAGATGTGGTTTTCTCACTTTATGGGTTTCCACTTATATCTGGTGTCTCTGTGCATGACGTTTATGTGTTGATATGATTTATATCTTTTGCTTAATACCTATTGCTCTCATATTAAGTCTATTTTTATATTATATTAATACTTGCTACTCACATTATAATATTACTCACATATTAATTTGGACATGAAATGAAGGTGTAAATAAGTTTTAATGAAAAGTTTTAAAAGTCCATGAATGTGTTAAACTGATTCACCCCCCCCCCCCCCCCTCTCAGTTTAACTAAGGGTCTAACACTTTTATGTGTTAATGTAACTTACATAATTTCATAAAAACCCTAAAAATTTCACTTGCAATTTTCATAAAAAACCTTCAAGTTTACATTTACAGATAATTTTCCTAGAAGGGGACAATCTCGCTCATAATGACGGTTCAGAGAATGAGAGAGTTCATGGACCAAGTTATTTTAAATGTAGACATTATTTGAATATGAATTTTCCAAGTGAAATTAAATTATATTAAAATAGTGTGTGAACATTTATCATGTTATAGGGTTTGATCATGCTCCTGTGGAATGTCACCATGGTGGGATAGGTCATAGGGTTCAATAGTATGCCGCAATAAAATATTAACCTATTTACACCCATCCTCGAGATGTTCCTGAGGAGGTGCCTTGGGAAGACAACATTTCCACTCTTACTCTTAATGACTTCATGGTGCATTCAACGAGATTTCAAAATGAGCTATAAAATATAAATATCTCAAGATCTACTAGAGATTGTCTCCAAATAGTTTTGCATAGTTTGGAGAGTATCGTAGCACCATATCATAGGGTTGGACCAATTATTGAGGTTTTTATGACATAGGAGGAGAGCATCAATTATGGGTAGGTATTCCTTTAAAGAAGTGAAAGAAAGGGTCACTAAGAAATGGCCTTCCCATTGTTTGACTTGCAACCTAAAGATAAAAATATTTTGAAGGTTGCAAGATTTAATGACCCTAATATTATGCCATTTATTTATCAAAGGTTCTGTTAATTTTGGGAAACTAGGTCCAAACTCCATGTTGTATTGCTCATATGATGATGCAATATTTTTATTGGATTCCTCTTTCAGAGAGGTGCAAGATTGATATAAATATCATCTTGATCGGATGAGCAGAACATTTATTTTGAATTTATTCCACTTATGTGCAAGGTTGACCAGATTTGTAATGTAGGCTTGAGAGCCCAACAGATGTGTCACACACCCTCACAAATGGATATAAATTTGAGAGACTTGGAGGTCATTTCATCATAATATCATAACACACATTCCTCATGATCTGATTGGTTCATTCAGCCTAGAAGATGATTTGGCTCTCTCCCACGTGTAAATCTGGATGCTATAAATCTGGATGTTGTAAATCTGGATGATGCTTGAAATCGATGTCGTAAATCTGGATGATGCCTGAAATCGATGTTGTAAATCTGGATGATTCCAGAAATGGATGTCCTCAATCTGGATGATGTCGTAAATCTGGATGATGCTGAAAATGGATGTCGTAAATCTGGATGATGTGAGAAATGGATGCCGTAAATCTGGATGATGCTGTAAATATGGATGATGTCATAAATCTGGATGCCGAAAATACAGATGATGCTGGAAATCTGGATGCCAAAAATCTGGATGTGGGATTCTTTTGTTGAATTATGTTGAATTTTGATGAGCTATCTTTGAGGGCTATGTGTGTGACACTTGGAAGGTTGGCTGACCTGAGAAAGACTTTGTTGGTTGAAGCATCATGTTGACTGTCATAATGCACACTATTCTACATCTTTGTTGGATAAGAAGATATGTAAATCTGATCTATTTTATTGGCTTTTCTTTTGTTGATCTATTGGTATGTTCTATCAGCATTTTACTTTCATGTTTATGTGATTGCTATATTTTATCGGGCCCTAGAAGATTGAAGTAAATTTGCATTAAGCATAGAACATTCTGTCTATCCAAAATTTATATGGTATCAGAGCTAAGGTGAAGATAAAGCCCAAGATAGTGTGAAAAGAAATCACCGAAGAAGAAGTCTTGTCAAGGACCAATGGTCTGAGGATAAGTTGACTGACAAGTCTGATTATCATGCATGGAATATGTCCTTGGATTTGGAATTAGAATATCAATATGTCATGGGATATGTGCAGGGGAATATTCATGAGCCTCCATCATATTTTTTGAGGCTCACATAAATCAAGAATGATCGCCTTGCCATAGGAGAAGAAGTAGTTGATCGAGATCTCATCCTCATTTCTCTTAGAGGACTTTCTCGACACTGAAAGAAGAACTTAAAGGAAGCTCTCACACTGGTTTTAGAGTTGATACACTCTACCAGGTTGGAGGAAGTCCATTAAGGGATATGCCATGTGATACAACTCATCAAACTGATTTATGGCACTGGAGGTTTGGACACCTTCATTACAAAGCCCTTCCTGAAGCAAGGAAGGTGGTGTCTGGGATTCCCGAATTCAAGAATGATTATGAAGGCGTATGTCAAGGCTATGACGAAAGAAAGTATACAAGGGGACCTTTCCCCTCAAGTGTCACAAAGACATATGATATATTACAATTGATACATTCTGATTTATCTGGTATGCTGCTTGTGAAATCCTTGGGAGAATGTTCTTATTGCATGACTTTTATAGATGAATTCTCTCGCAAGATGGAGATATATTTCTTGAAGAAGAAGTAAGAAGCATTCAAATGGTTTTTTACCTTCAAGGCCTTGGTGGAAAATCAATCAGGAAAGAAGATCAAGATTTTGAGGACTGATAATGGCACTGAATATGTTAGGTCCCTATATTAAGAGTGTAGTCCCTTATTATGTTAGTGTAGTCCCCCTTATTGTTATTGTTGTATCCTTGTAACCCTAATATTGTTATTATTGTGCCTTTAAATTATTATTGTTAGGTCGGTTAGGATTACATTGTGGCCCCATGGACTCCTATATATAGAAGGAGGTTTTGGTCATTTGTATCATCCAAGAATTGTTCATTAATGTAATGTATTGGAGGTTTCCCCCTCGAAGTGGCTTATTTCTAAGGCGTTGATATCTCTTTTATTCTATTTTTGGAGCTGGTTTCACAACATTTGGTATCAGAGCTTTGAGATTCTAGGGTTTCGCTGCTCCAAACAGGTCATCGTGGAATTTTCGCTATAAATTTTTTTCGACGAAGGCTCAAAAGCTGAAATTTTTAGAGTACAAGACCGAAATCTGAAGGAACATCTTCGCAAAATTTCAGAGTTTGGTTCGCAATATTTTGGGGGATATGATCTGTGGAAGTTAGGTCTTTTTGCAGGATCCTGAATTTAAACTAAACAGGTCATCGTGGCATTTTTGCTATAAAGTTTTTTCTACGAAGGTTCAAAAGCTGAAATTTCTAGAGTGTGAAGCTTAAATCCTGAGGAACATCATCAAAACATTTCAGATCTTGGTTCACAATATTGTTGGAGATATGGTCTGTGGAGTTTAGGGATTTTTCAGTCTCCTTAATTTCATCTCAAAGAGGTTATCGTGGGAAAATATTCATAGCTCTCTCTCTGAGCATCAGATTGGAATTCCATAAAAAGTGGTCACAAGTACACGAAATTTTTTCTTTGCTATCAATTTCAGAGCCAAAGGATGAAATAGTGACATGTGGCAAGTCGTACAAGTTCACCCTACTGAACCAGTCCATAATTAGGTCATTGTGGGAGATTGGACATAAATTTTCCTTGGAGAATCCAAATCAATTAAGACCTCTAGCATTCGAAAGAGGATTCATAGGGCTACCTCAATACCAAATTTCAGATATTGAAGAGACGTAACCACAGGGATAATCCAATTTCAATATAGAGCTCCTCAAAAGGAATAAAAAGGTGTGTATTTGTTTTCCGAATTGCATAAGGCTTGTTTGAAGAATCAATTTGAATTGATTCCAAGGGCATATTGTAGAATAGATATCAGTATTGGGTTCTAAAAAATGCCCCATAAAAATAATTCAACACCCATTAAGCCTTCAGAAGGCTCTACTATGACTCATGAAGATGAAGAATTGCAGCATGATCTATCAAAATTACAAGAGCAAGTGCACCAAATTTCGCTCTCACAAAGAGCAACAAAAAATGAAATGGAAGTTTTCAAGAAAGGCAGGGAAGTGAAGATGGATGGTTTGAAGAAAGGCGTGGAGTCTAAGATAGATGGCATGGAAGTTGGCATGGAATCTAATATGGATGACATGGAAGCTAAGATCGATAAAAAAATGGAAACCATGAAGAATGATCTAAAAGCAGACATGGAAGGTTTGACAAAGTTGATACAAGAAATGTTTCCTAATGGTGAAAAGATAGTAGAGGAAATTCATGATGAGAAAAAAATAAATGTTAATCGTGATTTCATAAACTCTAATGTTGGCAGGAAGAACCACCATATTCCAAAAATGGATATGAGGAAGTTTTATGGAAAGGATCCTGTAACATGGATACTACAGATGGAGCAATATTTTGATCTCCATAATGTGAAAAACACATAAAAGGTACACATTGCAACTTTACATTTAGAACAAAATACATTTGTATGGTATCGATGGCTTTTCTCCCGTAAAAAAATTATCACTTGGTCAATTTTTACGGAGTAAATGATAGCACATTATGAGGATACAAAGAGCAACACCTTCTTTAGCCAATTGATAAATCTCAAACAAAAGGGTTTAGTGGGGGAGCACATTGAGGACTTCCAAAAATTGAATATAAGGGTAACTGATATTCCAGAGGAACACATAATTGATCTCTTCATAGGTACTTTAAAGGATAACATCCAACATGAAGTTTTCATTTTGGAACCTGATTCATTGGAGAAGGCATTCAGGTTGGCAAGAAAAATTGAATGTAAAATTATGGCGACAAGGAAGCCTACCACTCACTTCTATAAAGAAGGAAGTGTTGCTACGCCTAGATTTCCACAACCTACAAGGTTGACACCACAACAAATGGAAGAAAAAAGAGCAAAAGGGCTTTGCTACAGTTGTGATAGAAAATACACTAAAGGTCATAAGTGTGCTGAGAAGAAATTATTTTACATAAATTGTGAAGAGGAAGAAGAAAATGAACAAGAAGAGGATATACACCGGGAACCAACCCTAGAAGAGGAAGAAATGAGTCCGACCATATCGTGTAATGCATTGGCAGGAATTACCACTCCTCAAACTCTCAAGATAGAAGGACATATCAAGAAGAAAAGGTAATAGTGTTGATTGATTCAGGTAGCACCCATAATTTTATTCATTGTAAGGTAGCCAAGGAATTGAATTGTTTCCTATACCCAGCACCAGAATGTTAAGTGATGGTTGCAAATGGAGGAACTATAAATTGCTCTGGAAAATGCCATAATATCAAGCTAGCCATGGGGGAATATGTATTGAATAGTCCAATGCTTTCCATCCCAATGGGAGGTGTTGATGTTGTACTAGGAGTACAATGGTTACAATCTTTGGGGACGGTAGCTTTTAATTTTCAAGAACTTTTCATGACTTTTTTCGGAAGGAAAGGAAATCGAATTACGGGGTATCACAGGGAAGGCAGGAAAGATAATAAGCTCTAATGTCATGAAAAATATTCTAAATAAATAACAACGAGACGTAATTGCACAATTATGCTCACTAGAAGTTCCAACATCAAAATCATCTATTTCTCCAGATCTCTAGAAAGTCTTGGACAATCATTCCAAGGTGTTTGATACTCCCAAAGGACTCCCACCTATTCGTGATCATGATCATGATATTCATTTTATTCCAGGAAGTGTTCCTCCAAACATCAGGCCTTATATATATCCTTATGTCCAAAAGAGCGAAATTGAACGTATGATTGCAGAAATGTTAGAGGCTAGTATAATTCAACCTAGACAAAGTTCTTTCTCTGTTCCAGTCATATTGGTGCACTAAAAAGATGGATCATGGCGCATGTGTCCAGATTATAGGAGCTCAATAAGCTCACTATTAAAGATAAATTTCCCATTCCTGTGATTGATGAATTACTGGATGAATTACATGGAGCAATTTATTTTACCAAGTTGGATCTTCGTTCAGGATATCATCAAATTAGAATGAGACTGAAGATATTCCGAAAACAACATTTCGAACTCATGAGGGTCATTATGAATTTTTTTTCATGCCTTTTGGCCTTACCAATGCACCTTCTACATTTCAAGGGTTGATGAATTCCATTTTCAAACCCTTCCTTTGAAAATTTGTGCTAGTATTTTTTGATGATATACTAATCTATAGCAGGTCTTGGAAGGATCATGTTGAACATGTTGACAGGGTGCTCAAACTATTGCAGGAGAAACAATTATATGCAAAAATATCCAAATGTTTCTTTGGAGTACAAGAGGTGGAATGTCTGGGTCATATTGTATCTCACGAGGGTGTTAAAGTAGACCCTAACAAAATTAAAGCCATTAAGGAATGGAAATTCCCCACAACCATAAAGCAGTTGCGAGGATTTCTCGGGTTAACAGGGTATTATCGCAAGTTTGTTAAGAATTATGGGAGAATAGCAGCACCTCTAACAACACTATTGAAGAAAGATGCATTTTCATGGACTCCTGAAGCAACTAAGGCCTTTGAACATCTTAAAGAGGCAATGTGCCTAGCACCAGTCTTAGCTACACCAAACTTCACAAAAACCTTTATTGTGGAATGTGATGCCTCAGGAAATGGAATTGGTGTTGTTTTAATGCAAGAAGGAAGACCCATTGCTTTTGAAAGTCATTCAATCAAAGGAAAGTATTTACAAAAGGCTATTTATGAGAAGGAAATGTTGGCAATACTACATGCACTAAATAAATGGAGACCTTACCTAACGGGAAGACACTTCAAGGTAAAAATTGGTCATGATAGTCTTAAACACTTTTTGGAACAAAGACTATCTTCAGAAGAGCAGCAAAATGGGTCACAAAGATGTTGGGTTATGACTTTGAAATTTTCTACAAAAAAGGGAAGCTAAATGTTGTTGCAGATGCACTCTCAAGAAAGGCTGAAGAGGTGGAAGCATTGCTTTGTGCCATTTCAATTATCCAACCAGATTGGATAACCGAAGCAAGGGATGAATGGAAGAAGGAAGAAGAAGTGTGGAATCTCATTCAAAATTTGCAGCAAGATCCTAGTACATCTGATACATTTAGTTGGAAAAATGATTCCTTATGGTATAAAGATCGCTTATATATTTGCAAGAATTCCAAACTAAAACGAAAGATTCTTTTGGAATTGCAAACTTCTCCTTTAGGAGGACACTCAGGATTTTTAAAAACTTACCACAGCGTGAAGAAAGAATTTTTTTGGGATGGCCTTAAATATGATATTCAAAAGTTTGTGGCAGAATGTTTGGTTTTCCAGCAAAATAAAGTTGAGACAATTAAGACCCCGGGTCTTCTAGAACCTTTATCCATTCCAAGTCAACGTTGGGAGGCGATTTCAATGGATTTGATCACAGGTTTACCTAAGTCTGAAGGAAGGAGCGTCATCATGGTGGTAGTTGATAGACATACCAAGTATGAACATTTTTGTGCATTATCTCATCCATTTAAAGCGAGTACAGTTTCTACTGCATTTATGGAAAATTTTTAAAAGCTACATGGAAACCCGAAGATTATTGTAAGTGACAGAGATCCCATTTTTACAGGAAATTTTTGGACGAAATTATTTTCTTGTTTGGGTACTCAACTAGCTCATAGCTCATCCTATCATCCTCAATCTGATGGTCAAACAGAGATAGTGAATAAATGTTTGGAAGGATATCTTCGTTGTTTTGTATCTGATAAGCAAGCACAATGGGTCAAGTGGTTACCTCTCGCTGAATTGATATAGGTAGATATTGGTGGTCACCTGCCTATTCCACTTGGGGCCCCACCATTGTCTCTTTCAGTTTTTCAGTGTCGGCACAACTTACTATTTTTAGCAGTTTTTCGGGTCCTGAACTTCCGGAGCCGTTTTGAGGCCCTAAACGACGTTTTTTGGGAAAACGAGGAGCAACATGGGTGCATGGAACAATGTTTCTCACTTGAAATTTTTATTCCTCGGATAGATCTTTCTAACGAGGTATGGTATGCGTCAAACGAAGATCATATGCCAAAGTTACGTCCCCGGGAAGTTGAAACACCAATTTACCCAAACAGGGCCCATAGTTTTGGCGCTTTATCTCCTAGGGTTAGGGTTTTAACTGTTTAGGATTTCCCATTGTTTATAAATAATAAATATAAGGCCCTTGAGCCTCATTGTAACTGAGTTCAGAGGCTAGTAGCCACCACATCTCTTTTGAGAGATAGCTACCAACGCCCTAGCTAGTTTTATTTCCATTCTGTCTGTAAGAAAATTTTAGTTCTTTGATATTAATGAAATGAAGTGTTATGTCCGCTGCATCTTTGTATTTATGGTTATATGTTTATTATGTTGTGTTCCTACATAAATCTGGATCAGTGGTATTAGAGCGGTCTTCTTTTTCTCGATCCTTCTTTGCATGTCCCCAACAAGGTCGGGGTATAAGGAGTTAGGGCTCGATCTGGTGGAACCTTTGCAAGATTAGCCTCGCAAACCCTGATGGACGCCCATGGGGGTTGAAAAGAAAGATGAGGGAGCAGGAGATCCTATCAAAATATTGCTCGAGGAGGCCTTCAAAAAATAAAGCAACGCGATGATGGATAACTTTGCCCAAATCCTTCAACGGCTACCCACCGGCAGCACATCTGCGTCCAGCAGCCACTCTAGAGGTGCGACTCCTTTTAAGGTACATGTAAATTTTGACATTCCCATATTTTAGGGTCAAATAGATGCAGATGCCGTAGATAGATGGTTGAATCTATTAGAAGGATATTTCTCGGTTCATGACTTTTCCGACAGGGAGAAGATTATTTTTTCACTCCTCAAAGCTGCTCCCCATGTCAAGGACTGGTGGGAAACCCACTGTGAGGAAAAGGACGAGACAGAACCCTCTCTGTTCTCAGCCATACCCACTTGGAATTCTTTCTGAGACGCCATCAAGGAACAATACTATCCCATGGGGAGCTATGAGGACAAGTATATACAATGGACCATGCTGCAACAACAAAGGGATCAAGATGTGCATGAGCAGACGAATCTGTTCGATACCCTGCACACCAAGTTGGGTATCAAAGATTCAGAGAAACATCTGGTGCTAAAGTATCGCAGTTGTCTGCACAGATACATTCAGGAGGAAATGGATTTCCTCGACATCTCCTCGCTTGGTACGACATACTGGTATGCTGCCAAGATTGAGCAAAAATTCAAATAGAAGAAGCGAGACTTTGGATCTGCAAATCAAAAGCAAGGGAAAGGTGCTCCCAAACCACAGAACAAAGGACAGAGCTAAGGCATGGCGACTCAAGACAACCTGTCGAATCCAAAAGCAAAGAACAACACCACAAAGCCAAAGAAGGACACGGGAAAGTGGTGTGAGTTCCATAAGAGCCCCACTCACAACACAAGTGAGTGTCGGGCCAAGCAATCGATGGTGGCTGAGATGAGGGCTTCTGAGTCAGATGCATGCTCTGACTCTGAATAAAAAACTGACAAGGTGAATGACAAATGGAAACATATTATTGATGCGGAGCCCAATGCCACTGTTTCCACTACGAAGATCCAGAAGGAGGAACTGGAAGATCCAAAGGAGGAGGAACGTCTCTTCCACTCCCAGATGTGGGTAAAGGGCTCCCCAGTATAGTTCATTGTCGACAATGGGAGCCAAAAGAACCTCATTTCAACATGCACCGTGAAGTGGTTGGGCTTGCCGACCACAGCTCACCCACATCCATACACCATCGGGTGGCTTCACCAAGGACGAGATCTCCGCATCAGCCAACAGTGCCGCCTTCCCTATAGCATCAAGCCCTTCACGAATGAGGTATTAGGTGATGTTACTCCTATTGATGTTTTTGATGTATTATTAGGACAACCATACTTTTGTAAGCATCATGCTGTGTATGAGTCTCAGCCTCACGCTGTTATTGTTACTTTGGGAAATAAGTTGTACAGGATACCAGAGGTACCACCTCCTGTCGCTATCTCTTTGGTTACTGCAAAACAATGCAGTAAGCTCATTTCCCAAACCAGGAAATTTGTTTTCCTGATGATCTGCCCCCAGGGCAAGAAGAAGACTATGGCCACGACCTCTAGACAGGGCTCCTCTACACAACAACAACAAATGGATAAGGTTGTGGAGGAGTACAGGGACATCTTCACCTCACCCGCAGGGGTTCCTCTGCACTGTCAGGTCAAGCACCCGATTGATCTGACCACAAGTGCGCCGCTACCCAATGGACCGATCTATCAGCGCTCTATTCTAGAGAATGATGAAATCAAGAGGTAGATTTAGGAGCTGCTGCAGAAAGGTCACATCCGACCAAGTTCATCGCCCTGTGGGAGCGCGATCGTGTTGGTACAGAAGAAGGATGGGACGTGGAGACTCTGTATTGACTATCGGGCCCTGAACAAGATCATTGTCCGGAATAGGTACCCAATCCCATGGATTGATGACCTTCTAGACCAACTCAAAGGTGCAAAATATTTCAGCAAGATCGACTTGAAGTCTAGGTATCACCAGGTACCAATTGAACCCTCTGATGTGTGGAAGACTGCCTTCAAAGCCAAGGAAGGCCTTTTCGAATGATTGGTCATGCCTTTCGGGTTGACGAATGCTCCTGCAACCTTCATGAGGTTGATGGACGACATATTGTGGCCATTCACCAACTCATTTGTAGTGGTGTACTTTGATGACATTCTAATCTTCAGCCAAACTTGGGAAGAGCACCTTCACCACATCCGACAAGTCCTCCAAACACTGTGGCAACACAAGTTGTGTGCCAATTTGGAGAAGTGCACTTTTGGCATGACCCAGGTTCAATATTTGGGATACATTATTGATGAAATGGGGGTGCATGTGGATCCAACCAAGATCCAAGTCATTCGGGATTGGCCAGCCCCAACCACTATAACAAAGCTTCGCAGCTTTCTGGGTCTTGCAAATTTCTACCGTAGGTTCGTGTTGGGATTCTCTCATATCATTTGGCCCTTGAGTCAAGTCACCAAGGGATGAGCGAGAGAAAAATTATTTTGGTCAGAACCTCAACAAAAGGCATTCACAGAATTAAAAAATCATCTCTGTTATGCCTCAGTGCTCACATTACCAGACTTGCAACAGCCATTTGAGATCGAGACAGATGCCTCTGACTATGCAATTGGGGAAATTCTTACTCAACAGGGACATCCAGTGGCATATCACAATGAGACATTGTCTGACACAGTTCGCAAGTATCCCACTTATGACAAAGAAATTTATTCCATTGTGCAAGCTTGTCGACAATGGAAGCATTACATTTTGGGGAAGGAAAAAATCATCCACACAGACCACCGGCCCTTGAAGTTCATACAGACACAAGGGAAGTTGCAGAATGATCGCCATCTGAAGTGGTCCACATATCTGCAAAAATTTCATTTGAACATCAAGTACAAGAAGGGTAGCACCAATAATGTTGCAGACTGCCTCAGCCGACCATCGATTGTGGTGCTCACCACCGTTCTCAACTCTTGTGGGCATGAGACTTCTAATTGGCCGCTTCTCTATGAGAGTGACCCAGAATTAGGCCACACTTACAAGGCACTCTTGGGGGGTACACAAGTTCCAAATTTTCACCTCCAGATGGACTTTTATGTCACCTGGGACACCTTTGTGTTCCTTCAAGCGAGCGTGCTGAGATGATATGGGAAGAACACTACAGTCGAGTCATTAGGAATTTCGGGGTCGAGAAAACAATAGTAGTACTGCAGAATAATTTATATTGGCCAAAACTTCGAAAGGATGTCGGGAAACACATCAAATCTTGCCCTGCTTGTGCCATCGCCAAACCGACCATCAAGAAGCAAGGCCTATATACTCCGCTACCTACCCCTAGTCAACCTTGGGAATTCATCTCCATGGATTACATGTCGGGCCTGCCTTCTAATAAGCATGGAAATGACTGTGTTTTCGTGGTTTTCGACAGATTCTCGAAGATGGCCATTATGGCGGCCTGCAAGAAGAATATCACAACAGAAGCCACTACTAAACTCTTCTTTGAATGAGTGTGGAAGCACTTTGGGATCCCACAGTCTATCATATCAGATCAGGATAGCAGGTTCCTCAGCACATTTTGGTCCAGCCTCTAGTCAATGCTGGACACCAAGCTCACCAAGTCCACAGCTTTCCATCCCCAAACAAATGGCCAGACAGAGGTCATCAACAAAATTATTGTACACATTCTGCGCATGTACAATTCAAAGCATCCACGCACATGGGACGAGAGCCTCCCCTATGTACAACATAGTTATAACCGGGCTCTCCACAGTTCAATTGGGCATAGCCCCTTTCAGGTGGGCTTGGGATTCTAGCCACTATGTCCCATTGAGATAGCCATGCCATTTGCGGCTACTCAAACCGATTTGGCTCATGTCCAGTCTGAAGTTGACAAAGAAAATAGCTTCATCGAGCGCATTCAACACATCTTCCAACAGGTTCATGACATATTGGACAGATCCAATGCTAAGTACAAGCAATGCCATGATCAACACCAGGTGCCACACAACTTCCAGGTGGGCGACAAAGTATGGCTACATTTGCAGAAGGAGCGCCTCACTGGACCCCACCGCAAGCTTAGCCCACTCCGATACGGGCTGTACACCATCACCAAGGCTATACGGAACAATGCCTTTGAGCTTAGTATTCCACCATTCCTTGGTCTGCACCCAGTATTCAAAGTGGACTGCCTTCGTCCTTACTTCCCACCTCTACTGGACACCTCTGACATTTCAGAGCAACTCACACCAACAGAGTTAAACCCAGATTGCATGGAACAGGCCACCACAGATTGTATCATGGAAATTTAAAAAGAACACTCACCAACAGAAGATCCAACTGTATCTGGTTTTCAAAGCTAGCCAACTCCTGCACCAAGGAAAGTGGTTCACCAGGGACCAAGTTCAGCAGAAATTTCCTCATCTCATGGAGGAACTTAACGCAATGGGGACCATTGCTTCCTACGGGGGGAGGAATGATCCAGTTGGATATTGGTGGTCACACACCTATTCCACTTGGGGCCCCACCATTGTCTCTTTTAGTTTTTCAGTTTTGGCACAACTTACTATTTTTAGAAGTTTTTCGGGTCCTGAACTTCAGGAGCCGTTTTGAGGCCCTAAACGACGTTTTTGGGAAAATGGAGAGCAACATGGGTGTATAGATTGATGTTGCTCACTCAAAATTTGTATTCCTCAGATAGATATTTCTAACAAGGTATGGTACGCGTCAAACAGAGATCGTATGCCAAAGTTACGTCCCCGGGAAGTTGAAACACCAATTTATCCAAACGGGGCCCATAGTTTTGGTGCTTCATCTCCTAGGGTTATGGTTTTGGCTATTTAGGATTTCCCATTGTTTCTAAATAATAAATAGGCCCTCGAGCCTCATTGTAATTGAGTTCAGAGGCCGGTATCCACCACATCTCTTCTCAGAGATAGCTACTAGCGCCCTAGCTAGTTTTATTTTAATTCTGTCTGTAAACAAATTTCAGTTCTTTGATATTAAAAAAAATGAAGTATTATTTCTGCTGCATCTTTGTATTTATGGTTATATGTTTATTCTGTTGCGTTCCTGCATAAATCCGGATCATGAATGGTGGTAAACACTTCCTTCCATACTGCAGCAAAAATGACCCCATTTATGGCACTTTATGGATATCATCCACCATCCATCACATCTTATTTAAGTGAAAATTCTAGGGTTCAAGCAGTGGAGGATCACCTAGAGCATCAACAAGAATTTCTCAAACTCTTAAAGGATAACCTAAATTTGGCATAAAATCGAATGAAACAATACGCAGATCAACATCGCAGTGAGAGAAGTTTTCATGTGGGAGACTGGGTATTTTTACAACTACAACCATACAAAAAAATGTCCCTCAAGCAAGCTAAGAAGGATAATAAATTATCGCCAAATTACTATGGTCCTTACAAGGTTTTGCAAAATATTGGTACCATGGCATACAAATTGGAGCTTCCTGCTTCTTCGTGAGTGCATCCACTTTTCCATGTTTCATGCTTAAAAAAGGTTATAGAGGACAAACTTCCAGTTTAAACAATATTGCCAAAACTTGATGAGGAAGGAAAAACCATATTCGAACCTAAATCAATCATGGAAACAAGAACTCGACAACTACGAAATCAATCAATTTCAGAGTATCTCATCAAATGGAAGAACTTACCCATTGAAGATTCTACATGGGAGGATGAGAATTTTATACAAAAGCACCCGGAGCTACTGAAGCGTTGAGGACAACACTTTTTTGAAGGAGAGGGGCATGTTAGGTCCCTATATTAATAGTGTAGTCCCTTATTATGTTAGTGTAGCCCCCCTTATTGTTATTGTTGTACCCTTATAACCCCAATATTGTTATTATTGTGCCTTTAAATTATTATTGTTAGGTCGGCTAGGATTACATTGTAGCCCCACTAGGATTACATTGTGGCCCCATGGAATCCTATCTATAGAAGGAGGTTTTGGTCATTTGTATCATCCAAGAATTGTTCTTTAATGTAATGTATTGGAGGTTTCCCCCTCGAAGTGGCTTATTTCTAAGGCGTTGATATCTCTTTTCTTCTATTTTTGGAGCTGGTTTCACAACAGAATATGAATCAAATGAGTTCAATGAATTTTGTAGAGGAGCTGGCATTAAGAGGGAGACCACAATCATGTATACTCCTGAGCAAAATGGCATTACTAAAAGAAAGAATAGGACCATTGTAGAAGCTGCCCGTGCCATGCTATGTGACCAAGGTCTACCGAATTTTCTATGAGGAGAAGCTGCAAACATTGTTGTGTACGCACAAAATCAATGCCCGTATTCCGCTCTAGACTCCAAAATTCCTGAAGAAGTCTTCTCTGGTAAGAAACCTAATGTTCCTTATTTTAGAGTTTTTGGTTGTCCTGTTTACTTTCATGTGCCGAAAGAGAAGAGAAGCAAGTTGGATGCTTCTAGAAAGAAGGGAATGTTTGTGGGCTACGGTGAAACTTCAAAGACATGTAGAATCTATGTGATTGGTCAAAGAGAAGTGGAGATATGCCACGATGTCACCTTTGATGAAGATGCTTCCCTTAGGAAATTGATAAACCTTCCTAGCTCCAAGGAAGACAATGATGAAAGAACAGGGAAGCAGGAAGAGTCGAAGGATGAGATGATTCCAGATGTTGAAGGACCGATTGAACCTATTGATCCACATCCTCCAATGAAGATAAGACCCTCATGGATCAGGGATACTCTCGAGGATTTCGAGAGACATATGGCCCCAAGGGTGTCATTTCATGAAAGCAAGAAGCCGAATAGATACCAAGGGTATCTAGAATCCATGACTACTATTGTACAATTTGAGCTTGGATCATTTGAAGAAGCTGTAAACCATCAAGTTTGGAAGGATGCTATGCACTAAGAGTACGATTCCATTATGAAGAATGATGTTTGGGATGTGGTCCAGAGACCAGAGGACAACCTGTTGTCACCTCAAAATGTCTCTATAAGATCAAGTATGGATCTGATGGTAGTGCTGAAAAGTAAAAGGCAAGATTTGTTGCCTGAGGCTTCTCTCAAAAGGAAGGCCTAGATTATGATGACATATTTTCACCTGTGGCCCGCTATACCACCATCTGATTTATTATTTCCCTTGTTGCAACGCAAGGATGGAGTCTCCATCAGCTGGATGTGAAGACTACTTTTCTGCATGGTTTGATAAAGGAAGAGGTGTATGTGTAGCAACCTCTCGGGTTCAAAGTCCACGATAGAGACCCTCATGTATGCAAGTTGGAGAAAGCCCTCTATGGTTTGAAGACAGGCCCCAGGGATTGATACAGGAGGATATATAGCTACTTGATGAAATTGGGCTTCAGTCAAAGTAATGTTGATACGAACCTTTATTTCAAGGTTGATAGAGAAAAGCCTCTTATTTTGGTTCTCTATGTGAACGATCTCTTCTTGATAGGTGTTGACCTTCTCAATCATCAGTGTAAGAGGGAGCTCGCTTCCGAGTTTGAGATGAAATACCTAGGACTAATGCATTACTTCCTAGGCTTGGAGGTCTAGCAAAGACCTGGTGATATTTTTCTCTCTCAAGGAAAATATATTGTGAAGCTGCTGGAGAGATTTGGTATGGTGGACTGTAAGTCCGTGTTGACACCGATGGAACTCAACTTCAAGAATTTGTGTGGAAATGATGCTGGGCCAGCATTGGGAAATCCTACCGAATATCGTCAGCTCATAGGGGCATTGATGTTATTATTAAACTCCTGTCTGGATGTATGTTTTGCAGTGAACACTTTGAGTCAACACATGGCTGATCCTCATCACATTCACTGGGTTGGTGCCAAGAATATCTTGAGATATCTTCGGGGCACGATAAACCATGGGCTGAGATACACTGTCGGGAGTTTGAGTCTCCATGGATATACTGATGCCGATTGGGTTGGCAATGTGGTGGATCATAAGAGCACATCTGGATGCTGCTTCACACTTGGTTTTGCTTTGATATCTTGGATGAGAAGGAAGAAAAATTTGGTGGCTTTGAGCACCGTTGAGGCTGAATAAATTGTAGTGAGTATGGCCTATTGTGAAGCTATTTGGTTGTGAAATATCTTCAATTAGTTGTTCAGGCATGTGCTAGATACCATCGTTATCCTTTGTGATAACTAGAGTGTGATTCATTTGTCAGAGAATCTTGTGTTCCACGATCAATCCAAGCATACTGATATCAGGTACCATTTTATCTGAGATATGGTATAACGAGGCGTTGTAAGGCTTGATCATATAGGAACTGATGAGTAGGTCGTAGATATTCTCACTAAGCCCTTGGGTAAGGTCAAGTTCCTAAAATTCTGTGAGAATCTTGGAATCGTGGAACAAACCTATTCTGAGGGCCCTGTTGGACGATGAGCTATGGGAGCTTCAGGGGGCTTTGGGAATATCTTCTTGGAGCTATAAGCAACCACAGGGCTTGTCTTGCCGAGCATTGTTGGTGTGCTTCCACCCCACCATGATGATATTGATTTGGTTCACCTCTCTTTGATCTATGCCCCGTATGCATCCTACCCATGGAGTTTCAGACTCATGGGAAGTACCTCTCATATTGGCCAATGAGGTGGGAAATGTGGATAGAGAGCAATAGCAAGACCGATGGACACATAAGATATGGCCATACTCTCTATGTATAGGATGGTGCATGTCCAACCACTTGAGATGGGATCAAGTCTAGTGAGGTTTCAGACCTCCAACTGACTTCGGGTCAGTTAAAATAACTTTAGGTTAGTATATGACTCTTTTGAGTCCAAGTGAGGTTTCAGACCTCCAACTGACTTCGGGTTAGTTAAAATAACTTTGGGTTAGTATATGACTCTTTTGAGTCCAAGTGAAGTTTCAGACCTCCAACTGACTTTAGGTCAGTTAAACTAACTTCGGGTTAGTATATGACTCTTTTGAGTCCAAGTGATGTTTCAGAACTCCAACTGACTTCGGGTCAGTTAAAATAACTTCAAGTTAGTATATGAATCTTTTTAATCCAAGAGATTTTTTGAACCTCCAACTGACTTCAGGTCAGTTACAGTAACTTTGGGTTAGTATGAGACTCCTTTGAGTCCTATAGAGGTTTCAGACCTCTGAGCTGACTTCGGGTCAGCCGAGAGTGATCTCTTTATGACTCACCATTTGAAATAAAGAATACAAGAAAGCAAGTTATGGTGGGATGATGCACGATGTTTGGATGGCACTGGTGGATGGAGTTCTCCCTAGTTGAGAGGGAGTGTTAATTTTTGGAAACTAGGTCCAAACTCCATGTTGTACTGCTCATATGATGATGCCAATATTTTTATTGGATTCCTCTTTTAGAGAGGTGCAAGATTGATCTAAAGGTCATCTTTATTAGATGCGCATAAATTTACTTTGAATTTATTCCACTTATGCGGCAAGTTCGGCCAGATTTGTAATGTAGGCTTGAGAGCCCAATAGATGTGTCACACACCCTCACAAATGGATATAAATTGGAGAGACTTGGAGGTCATTTCATCATAATCTCATCACACAAAATCCTCATGATCTGATTGGTTCTTTCAACCTAAAATATGATTCTCTCTCTCCCACGCATAAATCTGGATGCTGTAAATCCGGATGTCGTAAATCTAGATGATGTCGGAAATGGTTTTCGTAAATATGGATGCCTTAAATCTGGATGATGCTAGAAATGGATGCCATAAATATGGATGATGCCGAAAATCGATGTCGTAAATCTAGATGATTCCGGAAATGGATGTTGTAAATCTGGATGATGCCATAAATCTGGATGCCAGAAATATGGATGATGCCAAAAATCTAGATGCTGAAAATCTGGATGTGGGATTCTTTTGTTGACTTACGTTGACTTTTGATGAGCTTTCTTTGAGGGCTATGTTTGTGGCACTTGGAGGATTGACTGACCTGAGAAAGAATTTGCTGTTTGAAGCATCCTGTTGATTGTCTCAATGCACACTATTCTACATCTTTGTTGGATAAGAAGATATGTAAATCTGATCTATTTTATTGGCTTGTCTTCTGTTGATCTAATGGTATGTTCTATCAGCATCTTACTTTCATGTTTATGTGATTTCTATATTGTATCGGGCCCTAGAAGATTGAAGTAAATTTGAATTAAGCATAGAACATTTTGTCTATCCAAAATTTACAAGTTCCTATATGCACACGACAAGTTCCCCAATAATGATGAAGTGACACAATATTTTGTGAGGATGTTGTACACCGAGTTTTTAGATCTCATGGATCTGAATGATACATATTCAATATCCAAATTCTATGGAGTTCGGATAGGTCGTACATATGAACGACCTGATGATATGCTATATGTTATATTTAGGACTCCAATAGCTCATTTAGCATCTCAACTAGCTAGAGTTGTTGCATTTTGAGATGAGTTACTTGTTGCATCCAACATAGGATTTCAAGGAAGGGATAATATTAGAGAGTTTTTTCAGGATGTTTTGCGAGCAACATCATTTGGCTTATGAAAGAGGAAGCATTCAAAGAGTGAGGAGAGAACTGCACCATTTTTTAATTTTCCAGATAAGGTGCTGAAAGAGATGGATTTACAAGATCTCGAGAGATATGAAACATATTGTAGAGATCAAGATAGTCATAGCCTTGGCGAGGCATGTTCTAGGAACATATGATAAATGAACTATAAAATAACACTTAAAAGTTTTTTTATAGTGCATGTTACATATAAATTTATGATGTTGAACTATATATATATTTTTTCTCCAAAAATCACTTATATATTTATTCAAACTTATGCAGCTTTCATCATTTTTTAATGACAAAATACTTAAACTAGTGGAACAATTCCCACTGAATGATCTCGTTGATGTAAATACACCCCAGGTATTACCATGTATACAATTTTTTTGCTTAAAATTGTGATCGAATTAAAGTCAAATAAATTTTATGGCGTCTCTCATACATTTATTCACCTTTTAGGTTAGTGGAAGACATGAAAGAATCGATCAGAAAAATGAGCCCCAAGGAGATGGAAAAAAATCTCCACAAGGTGGTATTTTCATACCTTAGTAGCCTATTATCCATCCATTTGATTGGATATAATGGTATATTCTTTTAGAAATCCCATATACGACATGTTTGGAATTTATTAATTTGTTCCAATTAATTAAATTATGTTCTTGCATTTTAATTTAGAGGATAAAAGTATAGTTTCCCATGTCGCATTCAGTGATCCGTTGGTCTATCCAGATCTCATAGATGCATGGTTGCAAGAAATTTGTTCTATGAAATTCATTTTATATTGTATTATTGGCATTTAAAATTCATTTTTATCTTTAATAATCTTTTGGGAAGTTATATACCCTAGTAGAATTCAACACTTTGTGGATTATGATTGCTTTTGGTATTGGAATGTAAAAGTTCACTACATTCTCCTTCATTTTATGAGGAATCATTTGAAAAATTTGTGCGATATCATATCTCCATTAAAATCCAAAGTGACACTCTAGATAATATAAATTAGAAACTCTTACCAAATGCATGAACTTTCCATTGGCATTAGATGAAAGAGATAGATGGTGTAGATTAACATCATTGCCATAATTTTCCCACCTAACTCTTAAATTTATCTATTTTAGGTGGATTGGATTCTTTTGTCTTATTTTTCTTGGGAGGAAGTTTTAGATCTTTATAAACATATCGTATCTTGTGAAAAATTTCCAAGGAGTGAAGGATAGATCCCAAAATAAGATAACATTTCTAGTTGTCCATATTCCCCATGATACTATGTGGTAATATTTTGTGCTCACTTTCATCCACTATTTTGGTAGTCTATTAGATATTTTCAATTTATGGAGTGACTCCAAAAGTGTTTTAACCTACCTAAGGATGTTTGATGGACATATGGATGGCTCAATTTGAGTGGGTGATTGACATTTTCTTGGAGTTCTAACATGACACTTACATAGGGGGTTGTTATTCTATATGTGATTGAACCACTAGTGCACACAATGGGGTAGTTGGTCTTGATTAAGAGAGGTACCTTGCATAAAAATAATTAAACATAAAAAATATGCATATCCAAATATACGTGGATCATAGATTCATTATTGGACATATTTCATGACTCCCTTATTATGTATTATGTGTAGAGAATAATGTATTATATGTATTATACCCTATTGTATCAAAACATCTTACACTCATACTATTGAAACCATATCATGGGTAGTTTAAAAGTCAAGTTTTGACTGTACATTCTTTTGGTCACAATTATGTCTTGTTATTATGAACAACATCCATACAACCTGACTTGAACTTTACAAGATTTAATGGCCTTTAAGAGTGGGAGATGTAATGACTGTTGAAAAAATCATATATTCCATATATGATGTATGTATCACATCCTCAAAGATCTTGCTTGGACTAAAATTCTAGACTAGTTCTATTTTCTTTTAACTGAAACAATGTCCAGATTTCATATATTTCATATTTGTTCCTTCACAAGGATCATAGTTTCATTGTTGGACAGATTTCAAGGCTCCCTTATTCTGTATTAGGTGCAAAGAATAATATATATTATATGTATTATACCACACTGTATCAAAACATCTTACGCTCATACTGGTAACATCATATCATGGGTAGTTTAAGCATTAAGGTATGACTATACATTCTTTTGGTCACCATTGGGTCTTGTTCTTATGAACAAAATCAATGCAACCAGACTTGAACTTCACACGATTTAATGGAATTTAAGAGTGGGAGATGTAATGAATGTTAAAAACTGATATATTCCATATATGGTGTATGTATCACATCCTCAAATAGTTTGCTTGGGCTTAAATGCTAGACTAGTTTTCTTTTCTTTTAACTAAAACAAAGCCCCTATTTCATATTTGTTCCTTCATGTGGATCATAGATTAATTATTAGAAATATTTCATGGTTCCTTTATTATTTATTAGGTGCAGAGAATAATATATCTCATATGTATTATAACACATTGTATCAAAACATATTACACTTATACCGTTGACATAATATCATGGGTAGTTTAAGCATACATGTATGACTATACATTCTTATGGTCACCATTAGGTATTCTCTTATGAACAACATAAATGCAACTAGACTTAAACTTTACATGATTTAATGGCATTTAAAAGTGGGAGCTATAATGACTGTTGAAAAACTGATATATTCCATATATGATGTATGTATCACATCCTCAAATATCTTTCTTAGGCTAAAATGATAGACTAGTTATTAACTAAAAAAAAAGTTCATATTTCATATATTTCATATTTTTTCCTTCATGTGGATCATTAGGTGTCTAGCAGAAACAACTAAGAGCTTCAAATAACAAGACAAGATAGATCTACGACTTGTGAATGGAAAATATTGCTACAACAATGTACAATCTATTGTGCTTGCTAGCCACTTCAGCAATATGCTCTTCTTCCCCTCGAATGAAATCTACCCTTTTCCTCTATTTGTTTGTGCTGATCCATGAATGATATTTCTCCTTATCCTCATTATACTTAATAATGTACAAGGTCATCGTAAATCGCCTATTGTAATAATTTTTTCATGTTGCTCCATGAATGATATTTCTCTTTATCCTAATTATACTTCATAGTGGACAAGGTCATTGTAAATCTCTTGTTGTAATATTGCTATAACACCTGCTATAGCTTGGTTATATCCGTGTTAAAAAATATTTCATAAATATGCGTATAATAGACCTCTATATAAGGGAATTCTTCACGTGAAACACCCCCCCCCACTTCCCCCCCCATGAACAAGGTATTAATCATTCTTTCAGATCTTCCAGGTCAATAAATGATGACTTCTATCATAGTTCGTTAAGAGCCTAACACAAATGCATTTATCCTGAACAATGCTAAAAATGTACTAGCCCCAAGGCCTAGAACCCCACTTGGTATGACTATTGGTGATTAAGACAACACTACTCCAGTAGATTCACCCAAATGAATGGCTCCAGAGTCCAATATCACCATCTCAAGATTGAGTGGAGATATCTTCAAATTGTTGTTGGTTTCTCCTCTCTTTCTTTAGAATGCCAACACTAGAATTTGAATATTCTTCAAAGATGTTAGGTTGTTTAAATAGTCAATATGGCTACCCTTAGTCCTAATATAAAACTTCTATATTTTCCACATTATTAGAAGTGAATACAATATTTCTAATATAATCTTGCAAACCATTCCCCTAATTTCCCCTCATCCAACCTCTACAAGCTACTTGGGGATCTTTTTGGACTTTTGAAAATTTAATTGGAGTCAAACCTAGTTTTTTGGTGGCCTCTGGTTCTCTTCAATCTGCTTGGGCCTGGTTATATTTTACCCTTAAGTGTGAGATTTTATAAAACTCGTAAGCTCATCCCCTTTGTTAAAATTATTATTTTTCTCTCTTTAAACTCATTTAACCTCTTCATTTGGCTTCCTATCCATAACAATGTGTTTCATTCTTTGCAAATCTTTGACAATATGGATTGGGTTTCTAACTTGTTTTCTTCCCTTACTATTAATAATAATATCTTGTTAAAACTCATATATTGTGTGGTTGGGCTATGGAAAAAGGTGAAATTCCTGTTTTCTGCTTTTATTCAATTCATTTTTTGCTTCCAAAATACTCCCTTGCATCTATTTGGTCTAAATGTTTTAGAGTCTGAATTTTATTCTAATAACTATGATGTATGATCTCCCTCTTGAATCATTCCTTATATTTCAATCAATTTATTTTCTATGTTATCTCTCTTGAAAGATGATATGAAAAGCGTATGTTATAGATCTTTGGTTGCTTCCCAACAAAATCTAACAATATTTCTAGAGTCTATATTTTTTATGCATTGTTTAGTCACCCTTCAATCTATCTTTCATATCATCCTATGGCTATGAATCTGTTAATTACATTTCAATGCCATTTTCTGAAATTTGAAGGGCACATTTCTTGGATTATATTTTTGTTGTATATAAATATTGATTGGAAAATATATTTTATGCAACATCTCTTATGACATGAATGCATCTCCTTGTTCTCTTTATGTCGTGCGTTACCAATGACATACCTATCAAATATTTCTTTGATTATTGTTTCTCCAAAAGTGACTAGGCCTTTCAAAGTATTCTATTTCTACCTTATTTGTTCATGATGAAACATTTTTATTGAAATCCATTTCAATTACCAATTGTAATGTTGCTTTAAGTCTTTTACCACTTGACTTGTCTTTTAGATCTGCAAGGTCAACACCCAATATGAGTCAATGGCAACTCAGAAGGGAAACCACTGTAACCTAGCCTGCCACTTCCCACACTTCTCAGATGAATGCAATTCACCTAAAGGGGGGGGTTTCCCTACGAGGGAAATTTGCATTATAGGCTACAGGTTCCCTAAAGCAATATTGGTTAGTGAATCCTTGGTTTGAGTGAGTGTGTGGAGGTGATGCTTTGACTTTAATAGGATGAAAATTGTTCACAAAGAGGTTAAATAACATATTAATCAAGACCTATGTTTGTGTTTCAAACGAAACCTAAATTGTTGCAAAAAAATTCTTTTGACACTATTTTGGGGCTATGACTATAAAGCTCAAGCTTGAATATGCATATTATCACTTTCAGTTCAGATTATTAAAACCCTTGAAAGGTCTGTTTAATTTTTTTTTTCCTGAATTTCATAAGTCATTGTTGCTGCAATATTTTCTAATTTTCACATAATTTAAAGAGGAGGGTCCTTAAACAACACATTATGCATATGTTTGAGTGGTAAATAAGTGCTTCAATTTGTGAACCAATGCATAAAAAAAATGGAGTTCCTTTTAAACTCATAATAACAAATTTTCTATGTGCAAAGAGGTCATATCACTCACTGGTATAATCCTAAAATATATCTCCACATTTTAAGATGAGTGTTATAAACATAACGATAACAACCACCTTCTGACCCACATTCTCTCAAATTCTTCTTGTAGTTGAACATATTATAATAAATTTTACTCAAGAGATTCTCTATTATAAGATTCCCATAAGCCTGCATATTTTTCAATGAGGAATGATAAATGGTTGACCTCTCCTCTTATATCTTATTTGCATCTAGACAAGTTTCCTCTCTAGCTGGTGTCTAGCCATGAGGCCAAGGAAATGCTCTGGTACTAGCGTCAGTATAATATTTTTGAAATATGATTTTTTCTTTACTAACAAAACAAATATATCTTAGTTCGTGACAATAAATTCATCAGGTGTAGTGAAACAAGTTTTCAATATTGCTGCTCCAAAATTTAGCATAAGAGAAGGAATGCAACAACTATGTAGTCTGGAGCAACACACAATATCTGAAAATTACATAGTTTGAACAATAGATATAAAATATGGACATAAAAAAATAGCAGTGAGTCTTAACAACACAAAAATATGCTCTCAAGAAGGTATGGATCCGACTCAGGCCCAAACATTTCCAGGGTAGTATGTACTATGGATGCTTCCCTTGGCCTAGTATAGGCATTAACACACAAAAAATACATTGACGCAATTAAAATTGTATGCCATGCATGCAAGTTGAAGAGGAAAAACATTGATGTGGTCTTTGAGTTTGGGACAATGAATGATATGGCTAAATATGGAGGAGTGCCCTATGTGTAGCATATGGGGTTTTCCATTAGACCATTGACATGATGCATGCTAAGGGATATGAATGGTTTTTAGGGTATTTTTGTTGTCATTCTAGTGTGTATGCATGCTTGAAGTTGGATGCAGGTGCTCTTGCATGTGTTATTTGGATGTTGAGCATGATTGTTTTGCATGTGTGGATTGGAATTCAAGTGTGATTACTTTACATGTGTGTGTTAGAAATTGAGTGGCTTAATCTCCATGTTAGGGTAGGAACCTGAGCACAATTACTTTACATGAATCAATTGCTAGCCAAGGAAATTACTTTGAATCCATGGCTAGAAGAAGGGTGCAGTTACTTTTCACATTGGGCTAGGAATTGAGTGTAGTCAATTCTACATGTATGTCATGGAATTTAAGTTGTTGTTACTCTATAAAGATGAAATAAGGAAACTTGGTGGCCAACATTGATGCTGATATGGTATTGTGAGTATCACCAAGCACCCATTCTAGTGCTCATTGGTGATATTTGAAATTAAAATGGTTTCGCATGTTGTCTACACTAGTAGGTGGTTATCATTCAACTAGGCCTTGAGAGGGGATTTGTTCTTGAAAATTCTAATGCTGGAAATACATGCAAAGGTGAATGTGAGTAGAAATTATTGCTTAAGGTTAAAGTTTTTTAAGAAAAGAGATTTTATGCTAGAAAAAATAATCTAGCATGCCATATTTTGCATTGTGATAGAGGCAGTATTTATCAAGATTTCAAGCTAGTTATGGAGGTGAAACTTGAGTGAAGTTGGTGTTCTAATGTGGTAGGATTAAAATTGTGGCTAAGAATAAATAGAGGGTTTGGGCTACTATAATTTTTATGAGTGGAAATGAACCATTAAAATACTTCGAAAACTTTAGCTTCATCTATGGTGAAGGTGGTTGGATGAGGTGGTATGTGCTGACACCAATGTACAACAGGTCCTTGTAGAGAGTGTTAAAGGAAAATATTCTTGGTGTATCAGTGATAAATCATATAACCTTAAGTACGTTTGCGTTGCATGTAGGAAAATTTGACTATTGGTTTCCTCGACAACAAGTACTTCTAGGTTGGGGTTGGCCATGGTGATAAAAAATGTTGATCCAAAAAGAAATATTAAACACTAATTATAGGATGAGATAAAGCTTGGTGACATAAGATGCCACCAATTTGGCAACGAAACTTGTTTTTATGGTCACATGGGACTTGTGTTTGTGATGAAACTTATGATATGCAAATGCTCTTTGCTTGATGTTAAAATTGACTATGTTTTTTTTTGAATAACTAATTAAGATTAAACTTTCAATGTTGTTACAAAATGAGCATAAACACAATAGTTGTAAACTTTAAAACCCTAGGGGACTATGGTCCTTGTTGACCACAGTTTTTCAACAACCCCATAGCAGTACACCCCCATTTTTTCAAATGGGACTTATCATTTTCAAGGTTCACATCATCCAGATTTCATCGACAAATGACATTTTGTTATAAATGATCTAAACCCATTCTACATGTTATGATATAAATGATCTAAGTAAGACTGTCAATGTATGTAACAACCTAGGTAAGCCTACTATGTTGTTGATGATTTCTATCCTAGGAGGTTTTTTGTCTCACTGATTCACGTAAGTGATCGACAGAGTTTTTCCCTCCAGCCTCACCCCAAAGCTAGGGTGGATTTTTTCATCAACATGCTAAGTGAGTCCTAGTATTTTCTATCGAGTCCTTGTAAAAGTAGTTTGAGCTACTTGGTCTACTAGATCATGTTTTGAGTCGCAGAATTGGGTATTTATTTGAGGGTCTATACGAATGGGTATTCCCCTTCATGTGTCTAAATGTATTATATTATGTAAAGAGGGTTGGAAAAATAATTAAAATCCCCTCTCAGTAAATTAATTAAATTTTCTGGTCAATTAATTAAAAAATCAAAAGCCAAAAATTTAACTAATTTAGGGTCCTAAGTTAGGATAAAATTCTTTAAAGGCAAAATTCGTTGGTCCTTAAAAAATGATTTTTTAAAGGTCCTAGGTCAAGGGAATTTTGAGAATTTTAAGAAATTTTGGACCCTTGGGCCTAGGTGGTTAATTCAAAGTCAAAATTTTGGGGTAATTAAATCAAAAATAGTATTTTTGAGTTAATTAAAATGGATTTAAATCATAAATTCGTTTTTTCCTCAAAATTATAATTTCGACCATCCAGATTAAAAGATGATCAAATCTTATCGACAGTCGAGATTATTTTGATGTGGATCAACCGAACTAGCCGTTGGAGATTTTGTCCTATAAATTAAGAGTTCTTTGTCAGTCTTGAGTCATCTGATCTTAGAATCGTGCACTTGTCTTGAAAGCTCTTGTGAATTTTCTTTGATGAATAAAGCATAAAGACTTTGGGGTTACAAATTTTGGTGTTCCTTTTCCGGATTTATGTGGTGAATTGTCTCTAAACTTTGCTACTTTGTTTGGAATGTTTATGGTTGATGGCCTTCATGGATTAATCTGCATACAGGTATCTTGTGCAATTTTTTGGGTTCATAAAATGGCATTTTGATTTTTCTGAAGGATCTTATGTTATTTTCTTAAATCTCTATCGATCTAAGGTTAAAATCTAAGTGTGCAGGGAATTTTTTTTTAAGTTGAGCATCTAGGGAAGTCTTTGGTTGGACCAGACGACTCTCATAAAACATAAATATGAAAAGCTTATTATTTATTAAACTCCAATGTATCTTACGAAATTGGTGGTTTTGCAGGGTTTTATAGGGCTTGTGCTTCTCTTTAAAATTTTAAATCTCTAAAAACTGTGCTAAAATGGATTCAAATATGGCCATGAGGGCCTCAGATCCATAAATTAGTTGTAAATTTGTAATTTTTTAGGGCTGTAAGGGTTTAATAATTTTCTTGGTGTGTATATCTTCAGGATTTGATTGGTTTCTTGCATGTTGTGGGTTTCACTCAGAAATTTTTTAAAGATCTGAGCCAGATTCAGCTCCCAAGGGCCAGATCTGGCCTCAAATCATCTCTGCGGGAAAATCTAGACGTCTTTGTATTCAAAGAACATTGAAAATCTGAGTTTAATTGGAAGGAAAAAATTTAAATGTACTGGGTTTGATTACTGCATCATTAAATTCCCATCTGCTCTCCCTGTCTACGTTTTATTCTGCATTCCATTTCAAATTCTCAACAACTCTGCCATCATGATGTTCCCTTGAGTTTTGCTTTAAATTTTCTGCTCCTCACGTTAACCCTCTACCTGCTTTTCTTCCCCCTCGCTCATTCAGCGTCCAACCTCCATCTCCCAAAATTCCTTCCATCTCCTAGCTTGTAGAGCCTTCGACTTTCTGCTCCACTTATTCCATCAAACCCTCGCCCTCATTCTCTGCGTTGATCTATTTTTCTTCCTTACCTATCTGATCCTTCATCCTTTACACCGAAATCTCATCGACCCTGCCGTCAGCTCCTTTCCTTTACCCTTCGACTTCATTTTCACTGTTATCGAGCTCCATATCTCCTGACAGCTGACCCAGCTCTCCCTTGTCGTCTCTCATTTCTGTCTGCGTCCTCACATTTCCTTCGTCGTGCTTAGCATCTGACCTGCACAAACACAAAGATTTGAAGCTTGTGTTCGATTTTCTTGTGCAGATTCCTCACATCGACTTCTGTCTCCCTTTACGCCGTCCAATCTTCATTCCGTCAACCCTCGATTTGCATTAAAATCTCGTCCCTCTGCCTGTCGTCCAATCGACCTGCAGCTGCAAACGACAAACAAACACAAACATTAGAAATCAAATACAAATATGCGTTTAAAACTTTGGCTATTTGTTTTATATTTTCATTATTAATTTGATAGCGTTAGTTTAACTTTAGGATTTTTATTTATTTGTTTTAGTTTATGTGTAGTTTTATTTAACTCGATTTGTTTAGTTTAGCTTTTAACCTTTTTTTAATTCGATTTTGGTTATTTTTGTTTTAGATTTGTAATGTTTAGCTTTAGTTGTAATTTAGTTTAATTTTATTTTAGTTTAGTTAGATTTCAATTTTGTTTAGTTAGTTTTTTTATTTTAGTTTTAGATTTATTTATTTTTTTAGATTTAATTTAGTCTAACTTTAAGCTCTAGTTTAGGATTTTAAATTTTAGATTTAAAATTTTAATTTTAACTTAGTTTCAATTTAGTTTGATTTTAATTCTAGTTTTGTTTAGATTTAGATTCTTACTTTTCTTAGATTAGAACTTCAGTATAGATTTAGATTTCTTAATTTGAAAATATTAAAAAAATAAATAAAAAATTATAAAAATTTCAAAATTCTAAAATTTTTTTTAAGTCCTATAGTCAAATGAGCCTAAAATTTTCTATCTGAAATTTGACTATGGAGCATTTTAATTTTCAAATCGGGTTATATTAGAATATCATTATTTCGAAAATATTTCAAGCAATGGCATTTATCTCAATGATCGGTTCATGATAGCTTTGCTTCAGTATCTTAATGAATGGTTGTGGTGCTTTCTACTGAGCTTCATTGTGATCATAGCAGCAGTTATACATCTAATACTTAACTTTAATTGCATAATGAGATCTTTTAACTCCATAAGGCACTGGTTTTAATGTGATTGATCTTGGAAGTCTCGTTAATCTTATCAAGTATTTTGTGTTTTAGCTGTGTCTCCTAGATTGGTTGATTTGCAACCAATTCTTGTCCTTCATTTCTGTTAGGGTCTACCTCCCTTAGCTTGCAAGGAGACAGCTTAGATAGAGAGATTGGGGATAAAGGTGACAGCCCCCGATCTGATCCGTTGTCGCGGTGCCTAGACAATCTGTGCAACAACATTTTCTGGTGCCGTTTCCGGCGACCAATTTATTGAACTTTGGATTTACGACATTCATCTCTTTATTCATCTTTCTTCTCAGGTATTTGGGTTAGGTTAGCTTCCTATCCTAGTGGTGACTCCATTGGATTCATCTTCCACAAGAACTTATACGAGAAGGCATCCAAGTAGCTTGATTAATCCTACTCCAGACCCTGAAAGGGTTTTTAGAGTCCAATTACACAAGCTCTCTTCTCATACACTTCTTGATAATCTCGGCCAGGAAGCTCTCTCTAATATGCATTCTCTTTTTTTGTGATCCGCCTCAACGCGATATCATGGATGTTTATGGCCCGTGCAATTTTTCTAATATTCAGGGTTATCGCCATGATACCCCTCAAATTGGAATGGATAAATTACCTATCTTTCAAGGAAATGATGCAGTTAGTGTTAAATCTCATTTGTTTGCTTTCACTAACTGGTGGAATAGATTTGCAGTTGCAAATAATAATTTCGATGATGTAAAGATGAAAACTTTTGTTCTTACTTTTGGTGAGGATGTTGCTGAATGGTTTACGGAAAAACCTGATAATTCATTTGATACTTTTGAATCAATTGTAGCTACCTTTAAGGAAAAGTATGGTGATAAAAGGGAATATAGGCATTTGGTAAGAGAGATCAGTACCATAAAAAAGAAAGAAAATGAAGCGATTAAAGAGTTTAACAGGAGATCTAATGGTATCCTTAGAGAAATATCTCAAACTCATAAACCTCCTTATGGATCTCTTCTAAATTTTTACATTGATGCTTTTAATTATGATACTTCATATGAGTTAAGGTGGGCTAAAACTGCAAATTATAAGGCTTGTCAATCTTTAGCTGAAGAGCTTGAAAAAGATGAAAGGGCATCTGGGAAGTCTGAAATTCCTGGTTTTGATAGGGTTGCAACTAAGTTAAAAGGACCTAAAGGTAAAGAACCTCTAGAATATGATGATGACCCTATGAAAAAGTTAATGCAAAAGCTTGAAAGCATGGAGCTTAATCAAGCGAAATTAATCTCTGAACATGCTAAGGAAATAAGCACTTTACAATCTAGGTTGGTTCAAATGGAAATGGCTCAAACGCATAATTCCCAACCTAGTAATCATAATAATAATAATCGAGGAAATAATAATTGGCAGAAAAAAGGTCAGTCGAGTGAGCAAAGACCTCCGAATACGCTTGAATCTGCTAATCTGGTTGATGAAGCTCTTCTTTATTGTAGAGTTTGTGATGCTCTTCATGAAGAGGTCACTTGTCCCATGTTGAAAGAGTCATAAATAATAGAATGTTTGGGGCAAGTAATCAGATAAATATTGTTGGTAAGGAGTTCTCTTTGTCTATGGAAGATTGGATGGAAGTTAAGGAAAATAATCAAGATGTTAGGCCTTTCACATCTTCGCATAGTATCAATAATTTTGATTATGAGAATGATTTGATGATTAAACTATTTGGTGAAAAGCCTTCTCCTGATCAAGTTTTGGAAATCGCTAAGGAAAAAGGATTAACTTATCAAAGAAGGGATAAAGAGCAAGGTCATAATCAAACTCCCCCTCGAATTTTTAATCCTAGTCCTAGTTTGGATGTTGATTTGGGTGCATGGTTGAAAAATGCTAAGATCTTGGTACCTTTTACTGAGGCTATAAAGTTTCCTAATCAGAAAGCTAAGGTTTTGGATGTTCTTGGAGTTTCACATGTTAATGTTACTCAAAATGAAACTCCTGAAATTTCTTATCAAGATGCCCCTATATATTTGCAAAAAATGGAATCAGATAACAAAGATCATCAGCCATTTTTTGTTACTTTGATGGTTAATTGTTATAAATTGAATAATTGTATGCTGGATTCTGGTGCTTCAACTTGTGTCATGACTAAGAGGGTTATGGAACAGCTCAATTTAAGAGTTTTTAGACCATACTACAACATATGTGCCATGGATTCCAAGAAAATTGAAGTTCATGGTTTGATCAAGGATTCACAAGTTCATTTATCGGTTTACCCTGACATCATGATTGTTATGGACATAGTTGTAGTTGATGTTTTGGATGCTTGGGGTATATTGTTATCGAGAAAGTGGGCTTCTGATCTAAGAGGAAGTATTCAAATGAACTGGTCTTATGCTATGACTCCTTCTCCTAGAGGTGAAGGGTTTGTGAAGCTTAATAGAGAACCTGAAAGAAGATTCCATGTAGAAGATCCTAAAAGACCTCATAATGAAATAATTAAGGAACAACTTGACATGGGGAATTATGCTATTATGTATAATTTCACGGTTCCCTTAGATGACAAGGTTGATGAGAAATTTGAGGACTTAAATGATCAGGTTTGGTACATGAATTTTGATGGCGCAACATCTAGGTATGGTAAGGGTGTTGAAATTGTTTTGAAATATCCCTTGGTAGTGTTTTAAAGTTTGCCTATAGACTTGAGTTTCATGCAACCAATAATGTGGCTGAGTATGAGGCTTTGTTGTTGGGTTTTGAATTGGCAAAGGCTTTAAGAATTAAGTTGCGTAGTATCAAGGGAGACTCTGATCTGTTTATCATGCAAGTTAAGAACAAATTCACATGTAAAAATCAGAGGTTGAGGAATTATCGGAATGCTATGTGGGATGTTATAGAACACTTTGATGCTATTAACCTTGAATTTGTCCCAAGGGAAAAGAATGCCTTAGCGGATGAGCTTGCTGTGGCTGCTTCTACTTTACAATTATCTGATGAATTAATCAAGGAAAAGATAAAAATGGAAATTATTTTCAGACCTTCAGTCCCAGATAATTTAGAACATTGGCAAGTTTTTGATGATGAAAAACAAGCTATTTGTTTCCTTAATAATTTGGATGAGTTTGAAGATTTTCAGATAAGTTCTAAAGAGGATGGATCTAAGGATCATGATGATATTGTAAATCCTACTCCTTGGAATATTGTTGCTTTAGAGCAACACTTTGATCGGCATGATGCCACAAAGCTGAAAGAGGAGAATAGAAAGGATCCAGGTGAATTCATTGAAGTAAATCTTGGTACTTCTAAGGATCCTAAAATTGTTAAAATCGGTAAAGGTACTAGTGAAGAAGAAAGGAAGCAGTTGACAAATTTACTTCATGAGTACAGGGATGTTTTAGAATTTTCATATGATGAGTTAAAAGCATATAGGGAAGATGTCATGCAACATACTATCCCTTTAAAATATGAGAATGCTAAACCTTTTCGTCAAAATATTAGGCAAATAAATCCTAAGTTTTCCCCTTTGGTTCAAAAAGAGCTTTCGAAAATGCTCGCAGCTGGAATCATTGCTCAAACTAGACATTCAACATGGTGTTCCAACTTGGTGATTGTTAGGAAGAAGAATGGTACCATTAGACTTTGTGTTGATTTTAGAAACCTTAATCTAGCATGTAAAAAGGATAATTACCCTTCGCCCAACACAGAGACTATGTTGCAAAGAGTAACAAGTTCAGGAATGATGTCATTGCTAGATGGTTTTTCTGGATCCAATCAAGTTTGGGTTAAAAAAGAAGATCGTCACAAAACTACATTCACCACACCATGGGGTACTTTCGAATACATTAGAATGCCTTTTGGTTTGACTAATGTTGGGGCTACTTTTCAAAGGGCTATGGATTATGCTTTTAAAGTTTTAATTGGAAAAATTATTGAAATTTATCAGGATGATCTTACTTTTTTTTCTAAAGATGGTATTACTCACATAGGTCATCTTAGGCAGGTCTTTGATATATGTAGAGAGTTTGGGATTTCCTTGAATTCGGCTAAATCTGTTTTTGGGGTAACTGAAGGGAAATTACTTGGTCACATCATCTCCAAATATGGGATCAAGATTGATCCTGAAAGAGTTGAGGCAATCCAAAATATTCCTCTGCCTCATAATCTTAAATCCCTTCAGTATTTTCTAGGAAAAACTAATTTTCTTAGAAGATTTATTCCAAATTACGCAGAAATAGCTAAGCCTATTCAAAGTCTTCTTAAAATAGATGTAAAATTTTTATGGAAAGAAGATGGTAAAAAGGACTTTCAAGGGATTAAGGGTGCTATTGCTCAAGCTCCTGTTTTGGCGAGTCCTGATTACTCAAATAATTTTATGATTTTCTCTTTTTCTTCTGAAGATACTATTGTTGGTGTCTTGTTACAACAGAATAAGGAAGGTCACAAACAACCTATTTATTTCATGAGTAGAGCGCTTCAAAATTCTAAATTAAAGTATACTACTATGGAAAAGCAAGCCTATGCTTTGGTTAAGTCTCTTAAGCATTTTAGGACTTATACGGGTTATTCTAAAATTATTTCTTTCGTCCCGCATTCTGTAATTAAAGATATCTTAACTCAAATTGATTTCTTAGGGACTCATGCTAGGTGGGTTACTAAAATTCAAGAATATGATCTAGAGATTAGACCCACTAATTTAGTCAAAGGTCAAGGCTTGGCTGAGATGTTGACCGAAGGTAATGAGAAAGCACTTGGTTTGATTTGTCTCAATGATGCATCTTCACTTGAGCTGCAAAGCTTGGGAGAGCATGAATTGTATAAGGACATTATTTATTATTTGTTAAATCTTACATGTCCTGACCATTTATTTTCTCATAGGAGAAGGGCTCTTAGATTAAAATCCACTAAGTATTGCCTCATGAAGGATGGCCTTGGATGGAGAAATCCTGAAGGGATAATACTTAGGTGTGTTGATGAAGTTGAGTCTAAAAGGTTGATTTCTGAGTTTCACTCAAGACCGCCCACAAAATTCTGAGAGCTGGTTATTTTTGGCCTTCAATTTTTTCAGATGTGCATAAATTTGTTAGAAGTTGCCAAGCCTGTCAACTATTCACTGGGAAGCAGAAGCTAGTTGCCCTGCCCCTACAAACTGTGGTTGTTGAGGCACATTTTCAACATTGGGGTCTGGATTTCATCGGGAAATTCCATGAAAATTCTAGCAATGGATACTCCTGAATTTTAACTGCAGCTGATTATTTTACAAAATGGGTTGAAGCCATTCCTGCTAAGAATGCCAATGAAAAGGTCATTATGGACTTTATTGAAAATCAAATCATTACTAGATTTGGTGTCCCTACCAAGATCACTACTGATAATGCCAAGGCTTTTAGTTCTCTTGAATTTTCATCTTTTTGTTTTAAGTGTGGCATTACTTTATCTCATTCATCTAATTACTATCCTCAGGGTAATGTCTTAGCTGAATCAAGTAATAAAAATCTTATAACCATTATCAAGAAGATAGTAGGAGATAATAAGCGATCTTGGGACAGCAAAATCAAGTATGCTTTGTGGGTAGATATAATTACTAAAAATAAAGCTACTGGTAAAAGTCCTTTTGAATTAGTTTATGGCTTGGAGGTAACTTTTCCTATTCACCTTAAATTTCCAGCTTACCAACTCCTTCAACATTTTTCCACTGATAAAGATGCTGTTCAAAATAGAATTGATCAGATTGTGGAGTTGGATGAAACTTGTAGGAAAGCTTTAGATAGTATGTATAAGAATCAATCTAACATTAAGAAAAGCTTTGATAAATAATCTAGATCTAGATATTTGCAGGTTGGAGACATGGTATTACTTTGGGATAGAAAAAATGAAAAGCTCGGAAAACACAAGAAATTCGATAGTTTGTGGCTGGGACCCTATATTATCAGAGGCATTGCTGGACCAAACTCATTACACTTGAGCACATTGGAAGGCGTACCACTGCAGCTACCTGCAAATGGCCAATTGCTCAATTTTTTCTTCAAATATGACATCTGATGTCATTTGGGCATCCTGTGTATTGTATTTCTAACCCTATTCCTTGCTATTTCAGCATTTCATTTTGCAGTTAGAGTAGATTTACTTTTCATGTTAAGTAGAATAATAAACAAAAGAGCTTCTATTTTTCATGTGCTTAAAATTATATGACAATATTTGGATGGAAACTACTTATGTAATATTGTGTGTTGCTTGGATGCAGATTCTGGATTCTCACATTCCTTCAATGAAGCAATGTGTCCCCAAGTAAAGCCAGATGTTGACCACACTTTGTCAACGACCCCATAGCAGTACACCCCCATTTTTTCAAATGGGACTTATCATGTTCGAGGTTCACGTCATTCAGATTTCATCGACAGACGACATTTTGTTATAAATGATGTAAACCCATTCTGCATGTTATGATGTAAATGATATAAGTAAGACTGTCAATGTATGTAACAACCTAGGTAAGCCTAGTATGTTGTTGATGATTTCTATCCTAGGAGGTTTTTTGTCTAACTGATTCACGTAAGTGATCGGAAGAGTTTTTCCCTCCAGCCTCACCCCAAATCTAGGGTGGATTTTGTCATCAGCATGCTAAGTGAGTCCTAGTGTTTTCTATCAAGTCCTTGTAAAAGTAGTTTGAGATAATTGGTCTACTAGATCATGTTTTGAGTCACAAAATTGGGTATTTATTTGAGGGTCTATACGAATGGGTATTCCCCATTCATGTGTTTAAATGTATTATCTTATGTAAAGAGGGTTGAAAAAATAATTAAAATCCCCTCTCAGTAAATTAATTAAATTTTCTGGTCAATTAATTAAAAAATCAAAAGCCAAAAATTTAATTAATTTAGGGTCCTAAGTTAGGATAAAATTCTTTAAAGGAAAAATTCGTTGGTCCTTAAAAAATGATTTTTTAAATGCCCTAGGTCAAGGGAATTTCAAGAATTTTAAGAAATTTTGGACCCTTAGGCCTAGGTGGTTAAGTCAAAGTCAAAATTTTGGGATAATTAACTAGGATTTCTCAGCTTAGGGTTTCTGAAATAATGACTCCCAAGTACCATGCTCCTCCCAGCATAACCACGTCGGATATCATTTCTTCTGGGTGGATTTTTCATTCTAATGAGGTTTCCTTGAGCACATATTCCTGTCCCCCAACAGCTGGTATGCAACAACCGATATACCCCAATTTATTCGCTGGTAAGAAAACACCGGCCATTGTCTCTAATCTTTCAAGTTTTTGCCCAGCCAGTACCTGTTGCCATCAGGCACAAACATGTGATTTTGGGAAAATTCCCCAACTGCCTGAAAACCTTCCAGTAAATTCACCCCATCCTGGCAAATCTAAAGAATCTAATACATCGGATTATCAATCTGTCAGTGCGCAAACATTTGGCCGAATTGATATAAAGCCCACTGACATCTTTCCAATTACTACAATTGATGATCACATCCATTCGCCAGTTGATCTCACGAACCCATCAAAGTTTGGGAGCCCCCTGCTCGAAGGCCCAGAATTGGTCCATGACGGTAAGGCATTTCAACCTTCACTAACGGTTAATCTGAATCCTCACATCCTCGGCGAAACCCAGGAGCAACTTCGAACTAAGGTTTTCAAAATTAGGGTTTCTGCTCTTGGATTCGCAAGTATCCATAATTCGCCTGGCACATGCTTGTTGTTTCCATCCTATAAAATCAATCATCCTCACCACCACAATGAGGTTGCTGGTTGGCTCGACCAACCCTATCCGGTGGATGTGCCTGCAAATAGGCAATGGCTTACCCAGCGCCCATCAAACCTAGGATTGTGCATGAATGGATGTGTGTCATTTATAAATAGTTTTAAGTTTCGAGAATATATTGTTGTGTATCAGGATAAGAGTGAAATTCAGCTTGCACCAGGGATAATTTTAAGAACCCCCCTAAATTTATATATATAAAAAATATGCGAATCCCCATGATACATAGGAAAAATGGAAGGCGATTTTATTAATAATATAATATGTATATATAATTTTTTGGCGAATCTCTCACGAGATTATATTATCCTGTAAAATCATGGCGAATCACCAGTACAAATGGCAAATCACTACTACAAAATGCTGAATCGTTGTCTAGTGGAGTTCGGAGTGTTGGTTCCAATGAAGATATGGTAATTGAACCAGGAGTAGAAGGAAGAGAACCACCGAGACCAAGCATGGCACATGGTGACTCGTGAAGGAAGTAGTTCTCGTGTAGTTTGGAAAACACGTTCTTCTAGTTCTGCTAAGCGTAGTGTTGTTTTTCATGCTACTACTAGCACTGATATTGAGGTTGGAAAGGAGTTTGAGGAAAGGTAGCAGTGGTGGAGAATTACAAAGAGTACCCCATGATGGGCTCCATTTTCCCCTTTGGTATTTGTGCCTGCAAGACCTTCTGTCCATTGAACCAACAATTAGCCGTTCAACCAACAATCAACTTGACTAAGTTGATTAGGTACGAGTCAACTTAGACTAATCTTCAAAACTATGCTTTGCACTATCCCATATTTATCACACTAATGCTACACAACATTGTGCATTTGCACCTAACTCTCAATAATTCTTTTCCAAGAAAAAACTATAATAAGAAAAATATTTTACTATATTCTAAAAGGTGAAGATGTCGAAATCATGCCACAAAGTGAAAGGAAATAAAATATCTTTCCTCAAACCACCAAATATATAAAGAAAACAATGATGATTATAATAATAGAACTGGATCTATCAATCTATCGATATATGCATGATATGAGAACCATAAGCATTCAAGAGACTAATTTCAAACTCAACAAAATCCTCTAAACAAGCAACAAACAAACCACTAAAATTTTCAAAGGTATCAAGGCTATACATTATCACAATTTCATGTACTTGAATAAGCCCATTGTTGCTTAGTGTTAGACTTCTTAAATTAGTTCTTTATCATTTAATACTATGACAGTATCTATGTGAAAAGAAATAGGTCCCAACTTCATCAAATCTGATTTCATTTCCAATCAAAGATCAAAACTAGCTTCGTTTCCAATACCAATATAAAATCACACATTTTCCAAATATCAATAATTATTTTCCAAGAAAATATAAAACTCAAAACTTAGCAAAATTCCCCAAACACAAGCAACATATATACCATTAAAATTTTCTAATATGTCAAAGCTAGACATCAAGGTAGTTTCATGTACTTGAATGAGCCCATTGATGCTTTGCATTAGTCTTGTTAAATTAGTTATTTATCATTTAATACTAGTCAAACGCTATCTATGTGAAAATAGGTCCCAAAATCATCAAATCCAGCCTCATTTTCTGTCACAAATAAGAATAAGCAAGACATTGTAAAAGGAAGTGTTTTTCATCCTTCACATTTCTAACATCGCAATGACATTTGCTTGCATCCTATGAAATTCTAGGTCTTGCTCAATTCCTAAGCTCCTCAAAGTTCATTTTTATTCTGGTAATGATGTTTTTCTTCTTAAAACTAGCTACAAGAATATGACACTTGATATTTTGGATTATGGTTAATGACCAATTTTTAATATTTTGTTTTTCTCTTATTCTCTACTGCATTATCACACCATGATTTCAACTTTAATTTATATGCGATAGTAATTTTATTGGTTTTCACGTTTTAGAGTGGCCTCCTCTATTCTCCACTAGTTTGACTAAGATTGAGAATCTTTATGCCAACCAGTTTTATGCCACACCAAATTTTGACTGCATTTTGAAGCAATCTTAGGGAGCCACTTGTTTTCATGTTACTTTTCTTGTCCTTCTATATTAGGTACTTAGTCATAAGAAAACTCTCAATGGGTGAAAGACTAGCTTCTATAAGATAGGATAGGGTATATTGCATTTAATAAGATCATAAACTATAAAAAACTTTTGGATTTTCTCAATTTCCCTCTATGATTCTATAGAGATGATGCAACAGCAAAATTAATCTCCATATAAGATAAAAAGATGAAGAGGTGTCTAAAATATGAGATTCTTCTTCTTTTTTCCAAAACCAAAAATTTGTTCACCTACAATTGCACCTAAGACAAAAATTGGTTTTCCACTTTCTATTAATCATTTTCCCAACATTGTATTTCTAGTTAAGATTGTGATGAAGGTTGACTTCAAGACCTTATTGTATAACTTTCTTTGATTTGTTATTATCGCTCACAATTAACATAAATTACCTTTTTGTAATTTATTATGGAGCTGTCTTTAGTGCGACTTTTTGAAGTTTCAGGTGCCGAAATCCGGTGAAAAATTTTGAGGTAAAATCTTGGTTTTTGTTATTCAAACTGGTTTTTTGACTCTATATATGGATTCAGCGCCCTCAAAAACCTATAAGGCACTTCGATTGTGCAAAGTTAGCAATCAAACTTCTCTTTTCAATAAATTCCTGCCAGAATTTAGAGAAATTACACCGTAAAAAGTCACCGTAAAAGCCTTCAAAAAGTCGCACTAAAGCCTACTCGATTGATTATTACAACCTTTTTTTATTAGCGTTTACTCGCATAGCTATGCTAGAACAAAAATCCTTAATAATCCTCACTTCTCAAAATGAGGTGGAGTCATGTCCGTAAGAACAATATCACTAATGTAAAGAAGAAAGGGGATGATTAATCTAGCTGAGGTTATGCAACCACAAGGCTACTTCTTCCAAACATGCCTCTAATTTGTCAATGTGAATGTCAATAAAGGTAGGGATAGGAGAGAATCTTTCTTAATTTCTATATTGCAATTAATTCCTTTTTATCAACCCTTAATATTCCTAGACATAACAATATCATTCTCATATAACCTTATCACAATAACTCTAAATGCAAAAGCAACCTTACACTTTTCTAATATATTCCAAAGCTTATCTCTATAATAATAACTTATAAAAATAATTTAGCTATTAATGCTTTTTCCATATTATTTTAATATTGATATATAATAAAATTCCTTTTAAATGTTTTTCAAAATTTCAAAAAAAACAGAAAGTATGGAATGATTAATTTATATTAATATGATTTTATTTTCATAAATAAGACTAATTTATGTTTAAAAATAAATTATATATATATATATATATTAATAAATTAAATTAAAATACACTTTATTAATTAAAAAAATAATGTTGAAACTTTTAATAATAATATGATACTTTCGAATCTGATTTAATAAAGTTTAATCTTATTAATATATAATTTCTTCAGCATAAACTTATGATAACCATGACAACAAGGTTCACTTTATCTTAATCTTGTTATTATTGATTGTCTCATTTTTTTTAAAGCAATTTGATATATTTAAAATGAGGTTAACACAATCAATTTGATATAATCCTACCTTCTGCTACCAACTTTGATCCATGCAGTAGAAATGAATGTGGAAGCAGAGAAAAATGGTGGGAGAGATGCAGTTATCACAAACCTCATAATCCAAATGTGAAAATTTTGGCATACCAGTAAATTATTGCAATACTTGAAGACATTGAAGGCTGACTGGGCAGATGGACTTATCACAGACTTCAGAATCCAAAACAGAATTTTTGGTACACCAATAAAGTATTGCAATAATTGAAGGCATTGGCTCTTGAGTGGGAACATTTTCTCCAATGATGTTTATAACCACGTAAACACTGAGAAGAAGAATGGGAGGAGAGCAACACTTTTCAAATCCAGCCTCCTTGTCCACAAGTGTAAAGAATTTTAGGTAGGCCAGTATGGTTGGTGGAAGAGATGCACTTATCAAAGACCTCAGAATCCAAACGAGAGAATTTTTGGTACAGCGATAAAGTACTCCAATAATTGAAGACATTGAATGTTGATGGGGCTCATGTTGTCAATGTGAACACTGTGAAGAGTCTGGTAGAGATGCGCTCATGAAATCTAAGCCTCCTTGAGAATTTTATGTAGGCCACTATGGTTTAGAAATGATTGAAGGCATGATATGTTTAAAGTACAAATGAGTACTAAATGATCATAGAAACAACATTCAAAATGAGATTACAATTTTTTGTGCTAGTAACCATTGAAAAATTAATTACAATTGTTTGTGCTAGGAGAAGAGTTGACCACACATCCTGAACAAAATTATAAAAGAAGGGCTACATAAATGTCTGCTTTATCATTTTCTTTTCTAAGATCAATCTGTTGAATATGTCCTCTTACCTTGTAACTTGTACTGTGTATAATTATGAGTTCATTCATTCACAACTTCTAACCTCTACAGAAATTACAAGCATTCTTATCACTTCTGCAACAAAACTGGATTCAAGCCAGATTCCCTCAACCTCTATGTCTCTTAGAAGTCAACAATCCAACCTCTGATGAAGGCACTGAGAGAAGAAGCCACCCTTTACAAATCAGTTTTCACTGAGCTGCTATTTGGTCTCATCCAGTGCTAGAAATAAGTCCATAGAAATTATTAATCTACTATATACCTACACATCTGAAACACAGACAACTGCTACCTACAACCAGTGTCACCTAATTACACATTGGAATTTCTTCGGAACGATCCCAAGGCCTTGATGGCTGCTGCTCTCAGAATGTACTGGTGGTAGGCAGCAGCTAATGTAGCTCCAGAAAAAGGTCCCACCCAAAAAATCCACTGCACAAACAAAATCATATTCATCATGCTTGTGTATCAACTTTAGCAAATACTTGCTCTGTTGAAGTCAGTCAAACATCAGCACTTTCTTGGCACCCGAAACACTTTTCTTAGTTGATGATCCAAATAGGTTTTCAACCTGTTTCACTGAGATTGAATGATCAATACTTTCCTCCTCAACACCACTTTCCTCTTCAATACGAAAACATCCAACATGCTCTTTAATCATCTGAACTTGCTTTGGAAAAAATTTTGAGTCCTTGTCCATGGAATTTTTTCCTATTCTTCCACAGAATGTTCTAACTGCAGGAAACAGTGAAGGTGAATTCTTGATCTTTGTTCCATATTCCACCACCCCACTGAACCCTGAACTTGTCTGAAATTTATCTGATGGCAGCACATGTGCTGTCATGTAGGCATCATTCATTGCATATTATTTCCCCCAAAATTCTCCAGAGCATTTCTTCTGTTCATGGAGTCCACTGGCATAATACCAACTAGCATCTAACGGCGTAAGTGTTCTACACTTTGAGATCGTATTAGGAGCTGGGGTCACCAAACTTGCCAGTAAAAGCCTGTGTTCACCCTCTGTGCAATGATTTTGGGGACTTGTCACTTCAAAATTAAACTGAAAAGGGTGAGATTGTAACGAAGCAGCATGAAGGTGAGCCTGGCCCTGCAAACAAGCAGCAGAGACATTATTGTTGGTTGCTTGAAAACACATACTATCAACTCTCACTTGAGACAACCCTGTACAACCAAAGGAACCGTCATTGGTTGTGGAATATGATATACATGGAGGTGAGCTTCTCTTGACATTTTCAATCCCAATCCCACACTTTTCCACTGCCAGATCTGTAAAAGACATCCTTGGGTAGAGTCCCATCCTTGTAGAACATTCCTCCAATATAAGCTTTGCCCTCTGTCGATGTTCACCGTATCTAAGGGATTGTTTTACATCTTTCTTGGTTTGAGAAGATATAAGGCTTGGACTTTGTCGATTTGGAAAATCCTCTATACTGTTACTTCCTACACAAGCAAAATCTTTCAGTAAAAGAATATTTGTTATGTTATCAGGCCTCTCCTTAGAGTATTCCATATCACAATTTCTTTCTGAATCACAAGTGGATGGTTTAGCCACTTC